>WNWK01004275.1:0-10876 GCA_009830355.1 Cherax destructor | reverse complement strand
TCCTGAAAACAGTTAACCATACCATCACATAGTCTCCTGCTAATTCAACACAAGCACATCGTAGATGTGGAACACTCCTACAGGCCTTCTATATTTCAACCTCCAGCAAAAAAAAAATATTTGTCTAACCTATTGTTATACTACCCAAGTATTTGTTTTATCACCTTTTACTCATGTGCATATTGATTGTTCTACCTTATTGTATTACTACTACTACTACTACTACTTATCACTACTACCTCGACCACCACTAGTATTTCACCTCACTTTGAGAGTATATAATAGCCCACTGTGTCCATGTAACGCTTGTAACGGCTTGAGAAAGCTCCTGGAGAGCGAAACGTTGCCACAATAAAATGTCACATTAGTTGCATTTGTGTCCTTTTACTTAACAAATTGTATCACTGTAGGCAACAAGAGCATTTCACCCCTCCATGGAAGATGTGTTCATTTAATATCACATACTTGAAAGTTCCTCCCAAGAAGCTCATTGCTAGTAATCCCTTCCTTAAATCACTTGTTAAAGCAACTGCTCAAGAAGAAATTTCTCGCCTAGCTGGTAGTAATAAGTTATCACAAGTTATATACACTGATGGATCTAAACAGGAGTCTTCTGGCAGGGCTGCATCTGCTCTTGTTGCCACCTCCCTAGTTAAGAACAGTAATTATTTTTTTGAACTAGGCATTAGAATTAACAACTGGGCGTCTACACTGCAAACTGAATTGTTTGCAATCCTAATGGCACTAAAGCTAACTTATGACACTGAGCTTGACTCTATCATCATTACTGATTCTATGTCATCACTGAAGGCTCTTGACTCATATAATGACTCTAACAGCATGCTCATTGGAGAAGCCAGGTATAGATACTCAAAAATCCGGGACAAAGGAATTAATGTACAATTGCTATGGATTCCATCACACATTGGATTACTCCTTCATGATAAAGTTGATATGTTAGCCAAGAAGAGCACCCAGAAGGAGAATGTAGAATATAACTTTGGTATATCTGTGTCTAGCATTAGGAATAATAGGAGAGAAATAAATAATGAAAATGATTGCTATAGGAATGCAGTTAGAAGCCTGAGTAGATCTATAACCCACTATGATAACATGAACGTAGATAAGTATGTTTATGGAGCAACTTGCAATGTGAACAGACTGACTGATGTTGTAGTGGCCAGGCTTAGGCTTGGCTACAAGTACTTCTGGCAGTTTGGGAGATACACAGATGATGATCAAACTAAATGCAAATTATGTGATCAGGCATATGGTCACTGTCTTGAACACTATGTGCTTAATTGTCCACTTATTGAGGAATATAGAGATAGACAGTATAATAACCTATGTGACATGTCAAGATATCTTATTCATGAAATAAGATACCAATTGTACTAAGCTAATTTCCTAAATTTGCTTGTAACAGATAATTGATATGTAGATATAAACCCAAATGTACAATTATTAACCCCCTTGGGGCCTAGTTCCTAGGCCTTTTGTGTATCCATATGCTCTTGCGCTACCGTCCACAGGATGGATATGGGGTGCACAATAAACTAGCCACTTCGGTGGCAAAATCTAATCTAATCTAATCTGCCTTGGTGGGAAACGGCCGATGTGTTAATAATAAATAACACAGAAAGCTACATGAACTACAAAACAGAGTTATATAAACTTCAACACAGAGTTACATGAGCTACAACACTACACATGGCACTACATGAAGTACAACGTAGAGTTTCATGAATTACAACACGTCAGCGTGAACTACATGATAACAGGTCTTACCCAGCCAATATTCCCCAAGTGGGTCACCGAAGCCAGTCTTGTAGTCTTGCCAGGTCCTCCTGAAGTTCTCTTGTGGAGTCTGGTTCTGGCGGACGAGGAACACCGTCCACATGTGTTCATCTTCTATCTCACACCACACACTCACACCTGCAGAACTGATAAACACTTTTATTATAAATACACTCTATATATGTTTGTTTTTAAGACTGACATTGTGCATCCAGGTATGAGGTATGAATCACCATACAAGGACAGCTGAAGGAGTGTAGTGTTTGATACTGTCACCTACACTGTCAAGTAACAACCAGGTATGAGGTATCAGTCACCATACTATTGTGACCCCTGAATGGGGGACAATGGTCACATGTATATATATATTGTAATTATGATGTATATTATCTTTTCATATAATTTTATATTGCTGAGTTAAGTCAGGTCCAGTGGTGGACCTGACTTAACTCAGTGGTGGACCTGACTTAACTCAGTGGTGGACCTGACTTAACTCAGTGGTGGACCTGACTTAACTCAGTGGTGGACCTGACTTAACTCAGTGAAGACGTGTTTTGTGTGCTCTCTGTGAATCTGAACAAGATGTCCTCTCTTGAGCTACTCTACCAGCAGCTGAAGGAAGAACTGAGGGTAGCTAAGCTTGAGATACAGCGACTGACTGAGGAAAACAAGAGGATTCATAGTAATCCTCCTGTTGAGAATTCTCAAGCCAAGAAAGGAACCTGGACAGTGGCTGAAATGCATGGGACAAAGTAAAAGATCAAGAGGACGGATGGAGAGGTAGAATCAACGAAGAACCAGCAACCTGTTGTGGAAACATCGAACCGATTCTCCGTGCTACCCGATGAATGTGAGTCGACTACTGGGAACATCACGACGAACGACACCAAGGAAGGTAAGAACATAGTTCTTGTTGGGAATAGTCAGATCAGGTACATGGATAGGGCCTTCTGCTTGAAAGATAGAAGTAGGAGACAGAGGGTTTGCTTTCCTGGGCTGGGATGGAGCATATTGTTAGCCGTCTGGACGACATCATGAGAGGTAATGGGAGCAATCATATTATCTGTCTCAGTGCTAGAGGCAACGATGTTGGCAGACGTAGGAGTGAGGACCTGACTAGCAGGTATAGGTCAGCAATAGACATAATTAGGAAGAAGGGTGGGAACCCTGTCATATGTAGTATTTTGCCAAGGAGAGGAGTTGGAAATGAATGGTTGTCCAGGGCAATTGGTGTCAATTGCTGGCTGGACAAATACTGTAAGGAAAATGCAGTAACATTCATTGACAACTGGGACCTCTTCTATGGTAGAAATGACATGTATGCCAGGGATGGGGTTCACTTATCCAGGTCTGGGGTGGGAGCACTGGCAACTGCAGTGGAGGGAGCTGTTAGGGCTTTAAACTAGAAAAAGTTAGTGGTATGGGTTTTGGGGAAAAAACAGTGAAGTCCCAGTGTAGTAATATTATAAGTTCTAGGAGAACTAGTAATAGGCAGAATAAGGTGGATAGTGGAAAGCTAGTGCCACTAGATGACAAGGATAGTAACAGGTATAGTGGAAAAACAGAAATAAGCAGGAAGGGTAAAGAGAAAGGAGGGTCTTTAAATATATATTACACCAATAGTCGTAGTGCTAGGAATAAGATGGACGAGTTGAGATTAGTTGCAAGTATGGGTAATATTGATGTTTTTGCAATAACTGAGACTTGGTTTAATATGAAAAATCGGGACATGCCTGCCGAATGTCACATTCAAGGTTTTAAATTGTTCCAAGTAGACAGAAGTATCGGGAAGGGGGTGGGGTGGCACTCTATGTCCGTGATCATTTAAATTGTTGCATAAAAACGGGTATAAAGTCTGAAATAACACATACAGAGTCTGTCTGGATAGAATTTTCAGAGGTGTGGAAAAAATTATTTTAGGCGTGATTTACCGTCCTCCAAACTTAGATAGGAGACAAGGAGACTACTTTGGGTGGAGGAGAATTGTTAGCCGTCAGGCACGATAATGTAGTAATTTGGGAGCTTTAACTAGTCAAATTGATTGAATCTTCAGGATTTAGATCTAACGACTTTTAGAAGAGTTCAGGAGCTTTGAACCGTTGACCAGAACCTACAGGAAAATAATCTACTTGACTTGGTTCTGGCAAGCAAGAAACCCTTGTTAATAATTTAGAAATTACAGAGGAACTCGGCTCAAGCGACCATAAGTCAATTAAATTTAGCATTGAATGGATGTATGAGTAGGGATAATTCAGTAACGGTCCCAGATTTCGCTAGCAGATTATAGTGGACTTAGAACATATCAACTGTGGACTGGGGTAACGAAGAGGTATCAATATGACATTTCTTAACACTATACAGGCTGCCCAAAGAACATTTATCCCGTATAAAGAAATTAGATCAAGTTGAAATAACCCAAAATGGATGAATAATGGCTCAAATATCTTTAGGCGAAGAAAGGAATTTATAGGCGATAAGGGTGAGGTCATCTTATAAATCAGTATACTGACATTAAGAGGGACGTTAAAGGGAATAAAATGCTAAACGGGACTATGAAATTAAAGTTGCTAGAATTAAAACTAACCCAAAAGTTTTCAGGTTTATAGAACAAAAGTGGATAAGATAGGTCCAAAAATAACTCTGGGCATCTTATGACAAGGAGAATGATATGTGCTCTATTTTTAATAATTATTTTCTCTCGGTTTTCACACAGGAAGACATTAATAATATCCCAGAATTACATTTTAAGAGGCCCAGAAGAAGAAAATTATGTAATATCACAGTCACAAGCGAAATGGTTATGAAACAACTAGACCGACTGAAACAAAATAAATGCGGTCGGATGAGCTTTTTGCAAGGGTTCTTAAGGAATGCAAAATGGAACTCTGTGAACCAATATCTACATTTTAATTTATCTCTTCAAACAGGTGTAGTGTCTGATATGTGGAAGATGGCTAATATAATTCCTATTTTTAAAGCAGGGGACAAGTCACTACTCAATTACCCAATAAGCCTGACCTCAATTGTGGCAAATTACTAGAGTCATATAGCTGATATTATTAAAGCCATCTAGATAACCATAATTTGATTAATGATACTCATGGTTAGGGCCGTTCCTGCCTATCTAATTTTTAACTCTTCTGCATGAAAAATTGATTTTAGGTGTGATATACCGTCCCCAAACTTAGATAGGGACCAAGGGAGACTACTATGGGAGGAAATTGTTAAGGCCACAATGCACGATAACGTAGTTATTCTAGGGGACTTTAACTTTAGTCAAATTGATTGGAATTTTTGACTGGAATTTAGAATCTAACGACTTCTTAGTAGTAGTTCAAGATTGTTTTTGAAGCAGTTTGTGACAGAACCTACAAGGGGAAATAACCTGCTTGACTTGTTCTGGCAAACAAGGAAACCCTTGTTAATAATTTAGAAATTACAGAGGAACTCGGCTCAAGTGACCACAAATCAATTACCTTTGGCATTGAATTGGAGTTTCATAGTAGGGATAACTCAGTAACGGTCCCAGATTTTCGCTTAGCAGATTAAATGGACTTAGAGAACACTTATCATCTGTGGACTGGGGTAATGAAGAGAGCTATCAATATGACAGTTTTCTGAACACTATACATGCTGCCCAAAGAACATTTATCCCATATAAAGAAATTAGATCGAATAGAAATGACCCAAAATGGATGAATAATAGGCTCAAATATCTTTTAGGGCAGAAAAAGGAATTTATAGGCGTATCAAAAGAGGTGAGGGTTATCTTATGAATCAGTATATTGACATTAAGAGGGACGTTAAAAAGGGATAAGAAAAGCTAAACGGGACTACGAAATTAAAGTTGCTAGGGATTCGAAAACTAACCCAAAAGTTTTTCCAGGTTATAGAACAAAAGTTAGAGATAAGATAGGTCCCCTTAAAAATAATTATGGGCATCTTACTGACAAGGAGAATGATATGTGCTCTATTTTTAATAATTATTTTCTCTCGGTTTTCACCAGGAAGACACTAATAATATCCCAAGAATGGTATTTTAGGGCCTGAAGAAGATAAATTATGTATATCACAGTCACTAGCGAAATGGTTATCAAACAGATAGACCGTTTGAAGCAAAATAAATCGCCAGGTCCTGATGAGCTTTTTCAAGGGTTCTTAAGGAATGCAAAATGGAACTCTGTGAACCCTTAACTAACATTTTTAACCTATCTCTTCAAACAGGTGTAGTGTCTGATACGTGGAAGATGGCTAATGTAATTCCTATTTTTAAAGCAGGGGACAAGTCGTTACCATCAAATTACCGCCCAATAAGTCTAACATCAATTGTAGGCAAATTATTAGAGTCGATTATAGCTGATAACATAGAAGCCATCTCGATAGGCATAATTTGATTAAGGATACTCAACATGGATTCACCAGGGGCCGTTCCTGCCTAACTAATTTATTAACTTTTTTCAGTAAGGTTTTTGAGGCAGTTGATCATGATAAAGAATTCGATATTGTTTATTTGGATTTTAGTAAGGCTTTTGATAGAGTACCACATCAGAGACTGTTAAAGAAAGTGGCTGCTCACGGCATTGGGGGGAAAGTGTTTTCATGGATCGAGTCATGGCTCACCAATAGGAAGCAGAGGGTGTGCATTAATGGGGATAAATCTGAGTGGGGATCTGTAACAAGTGGCGTTCCACAGGGATCGGTTTTGGGCCCGTTGTTGTTTATAATATATATAAATGACCTTGACGAGGGAATTACTAGTGATATGAGCAAATTCGCTGATGACACGAAGATAGGTAGGATAATCGATTCAGACGTAGATGTCAGGAAACTTCAGGAGGATTTAGACAAACTCAATTCGTGGTCAGAAAAGTGGCAGATGCAGTTCAATGTAGATAAGTGCAAAGTTCTAAAGCTCGGGAATGTTCATAACCCTAGCACCTACCAGCTTAATAATGTTGAACTCAGCCGTACAGAATGCGAAAAGGATTTGGGGGTTATGGTAAGCAGCAACCTTAAACCAAGTCAGCAATGCCTAACCGTAAGAAATAAAGCAAATAGATTACTGGGATTTATATCAAGAAGTGTAAGCAACAGAAGTCCAGCGGTTATATTACAGCTTTATACATCATTAGTAAGGCCTCACCTAGATTACGCAGCTCAGTTCTGGTCTCCATTTTACAGAATGGATATAAATTCGTTAGAAAACATTCAGCGACGAATGACAAAGTTAATTCATAGCATTAGAAATCTTCCGTATGAAGAAAGATTGAAGACCCTTAAATTACATTCACTTGTAAGACGAAGAATGAGGGAGACATGATCGAGGTATATAAGTGGAAGATGGGTATTAATAAGGCCCTATCCATATACCTAATTTGACTATCCCCAACAAGAACAATGTTCTTACCTTCCTTGGTGTCGTTCGTTATGTTCCCTGTAGTCGACTCACATTCATCGGGTAACACGGAGAATCGGTTCGATGTTTCCACAACAGGTTTCTGGTTCTTCGTTGATTCTACCTCTCCATCCATCCTCTTGATATATTATAAACAACAACGGGCCTAAGACTGATCCCTGTGGAACGCCACTTGTTACAGATCCCTACTCGGATTTAACCCTATTTAAGCACACTCTCTGCTTCCTATTGGTGAGCCATGACTCGATCCATGACAGCACTTTTCCCCCAATTCCATGAGCTGCCACTTTCCTTAACAGTCTCTGGTGCGGTACTCTATCAAAAGCCTTACTAAAGTCTAAATAAACAATATCGAATTCTTTATCGTGATCAACAGCCTCAAAAGCTTTACTGAAGAAAGTTAATAAATTAGTTAGGCAGGAACGGCCCCTCGTGAATCCATGCTGAGTATCGTTAATCAAATTATGTTTATCGAGATGGTTTCTTATAATATCAGCTATAATTTACTCTAGTAATTTGCCTACAATTGAGGTCAGGCTTATTGGGCGGTAATTTGACGGTAGTGACTTGTCCCCTGCTTTAAAAATAGGAATTACATTACCCATCTTCCACATATCAGACACTACACCTGTTTGAAGAGATACATTAAAAATGTTACTTAATGGTTCACAACCTATCACATCATCAGAGACATTAACACAGAGACATTGGCCAGGCTACACCAGCCACAACAACACTTCTTTTGATGAAGAGATGTGAATGTTTTTGTGTTGTCAATATTGAAAATGTGAGAGAAGTATAGATGTGTAAATTGAAAGAGACAGAATTTAATTGTTCAATAATAATTTCAGTTAGATTTCATCTTACCACTTCTTCACATTTTTCACATTGGTTGTCTTCAAAATTGCATTAAAACAATATTCTCCATTTCATTTATGTATATATATTTATCAACTATATATATCCATTTTCTGACTAAATCAAATGAAAGATGTTGTTTTGTAAATGAATGGTTCAGAGAACCGACGAGTTGGTAAATTAGACACATATGCAACACTTGGGTATCTTTATTGAGGAAACGTTTCGCCACACAGTGGCTTCATCAGTCCATACAAAGGAGAAACTTGAAGAACAGGAGGAGTTTGAGGTGGTCAGTCCCTCAATCTTGAGTCGATGTTGTCAGTCCATCAATCTTGAATATAATACAGCTCTGGTGGTCTGGTGGCTAAAGCTCTCGCTTCACACGGCAAGGGCCTGGGTTCGATTCCCAGCCAGGGCAGAAACATTGGGCGTGTTTCTTTACACCTGTTGTCTATGTTCCCCATCAGTAAAATGGGTACCTGGGTGTTAGTCGACTGGTGTGGGTCGCATCCTGGGACACTGACCTAATCTGCCCGAAATGCTCAGCATAACAAGGGACTTTCTATATAGTAGTATGTCACTGATGTCAGCTAGGACTGTATACCATGTACATGTACTTGTAGTAAATAAAGATATTATTATTATGTGCATAGAGGAAGCTTATATACTGTAGACAGGAGAGGTGCAGCAGTTGTAGGAGGTGTCACATTTGTCCAATGTGGAAGTAGGTCGTGCCCAAGGAATAGGCAAGCGAAGAAATCATTGTATTAAGATACCAAGATGTTGCTGTGTCAGACAGGATGTAAATGAATGGGTCAGAGAACCGACGAGGATGTAAATGAACCATTCATTTACATCCTGTCTGACACAGCAACATCTTGGTCTAATTTACCAAAGATGTTGTTTTAATGTAAGAGAGTGAGGCTCTTTATTTTATAGCCATTTTATGGTGTATAGGCTCCACACTGGCGCTGCATACTCCAAGCTGGCACTAACATATGGCATGTATAAGGTTGTGAATGTTGATACTTTTAAAACGTTTCTGTTATATTTACTTGAATTAGAAGAGCAGCCACCTGCACCTGGTGGTGAGTTCTGGGTATTATGAATAACTCTAGGTAACCAGTCAGTGAAAAGAAGTGAGTTGACCACAGTGTATATAGTGTCTGTGTCTGGACACAGTATACATGCACGGGATTAAATCTGATTGATCCTCAAAACACAGGCGCTGCTTGATCCATAAGGGTTTAGTGCTGAAGGGGAATATTATAATTATTTTAAATTTGCCAATCTCGCGTTTGTTCTGTGTGTGTGTGTGTGTGTGTGTGTGTGTGTCACAACAGGTTGCAACAGGCTTGCGGCAGTGTGTTTCTTAGCACACTCACAGTCTCACTGACCTTCATTATTGTTCCAGCAGTCATAGTTTATATTTTGAGGTGAAAGGTAGGTGATTTTCTTAGCCAAACACTTTTTGTTGTATTCCTATGTACTAAATATTTTGTGTATCAAATTTAGTTCTTTGTTGTATAGACTATGATCACTAGTGGTGTATTCCCAATATCGTTTGTGTTCTTGGTCGCTGGTATCAGAATCCTTCCACATTGTATTCTACGTTTTATCAGTGAAATCACAACGGTTTTAATTGATTTGGGAGAGAAATGAGTGACTTTGTGTATACGTTAGACAGTAATTATTTTTAGGTAAATATGAGTACTGTATTTTGGAGCAGGTCAAGATTGGAAACGAATTCCATACATGACTTTGAGAAACTTATGTGATAGAGGCCGGAGTAACATGTGCTACAGAGACCCGAAGGTGCCAGGAGCTGTAATTCCTTCGTTGTGTGTGTGTGTGTGTGTGTGTGTGTGTGTGCGTGTGTGTGTGTGAGTGTGTGTGTGTATTCACCTAATTGTACTCACCTAATTGTGGTTGCAGGGGTCGAGACTCAGCTCCTGGCCCCGCCTCTGTGCTGCCCGCTACTTGGTATCTGCTCTCCCTGCTCCATGAGCTTTATCATACCTCGTCTTAAAACTGTGTATGGTTCTGAGGAAGAATAAATATATTTACACGGAAGAAGTTTTAACAGAGAGAGACTCGGCTAGCACGATCAACTGTTAAAGCTCAGAACTGCAGGAACATGAACACACACAAAAAATTCTAGATAATGAACACTTAGTAACAAAACACACAGTCGACAATTTCTCTTAACTCAATCATCTAATTATACAGTTTATTTACATTTAACCCCAACTCTGCTAGGGTAAGATTTACATATACAGAATGGTTATCATCTCTGGGTGGATCAAACTCTGTTACAGTAGGTAACTCAACTTCTGATTGAGGAGGATCTACACTGATATCAACAAATGATACTTGGGGGGTTTCTCAACACTTGACGTGTACGCAAGGAGTAACGACAATCAGGTTGTTCCTCTGACTCACTACTAGAAGTTGAAGGTACGGGGTCAGACGGATTATCATTGTCAGTCACAACAGTCTGGTTGTCAGGGCTTCGTCTTCGTCACATACTAACTTCATATGATCTAAATGTGTTCTTTACACTTACCCGTACTAAGTTCTCTAACTTTATACTTATTGCCCTTGATATGTTCAACTACTCGAAATGGGCCAACAAACCTTTGGTCTAATTTAGGCATTGCTGAAGTTTTGTTAAAGTTGAACAACATGACTCTGGACCCTACTTGAACTTTAGTCGGTTTGGCTTTAGTATTAGTTACTCTAGTAAATTCTGCTGTTGACTTATGAAGTGTTTCACGGATTCTTCTGAAAACACTCTGAGCT
>WNWK01004274.1:0-144146 GCA_009830355.1 Cherax destructor | reverse complement strand
GTTTGACGCCGTTGAAAAAGTTAAGAATGAGAGACTGGCGCTAAACTGACATGCCCCCACTCAAGACGACGCCCAAATTTCGAAATTAACTCGCCAAATATGTTTTCTGGGGATCCAAAATGGTGGCGAATTGCAGGGGAAAAACCAAGTTTTTTTTGAAAGGGGACGTTTGAGAGCATATATTGCAGATAATTTTTTTTTTCAACTATTGTGAAACCGAAGACATTCAGACTTGTGGAATAAAACCACTATTACACTAGAATTTAGAGTTTTTCTAATACTTCCTCCGTCTCCTGGCAAGGTAGGGTGACCTTACAAAGAAGAAAACACTTACGCTGTCGTTTATTCAATCACTGTCTTGCCAGAAAGGCTCTGACATCACAGTTCAAATAGTCCTCCGCAGCAATATCCCCCCCCCTTTTTCAGAGTACAAATGCTGTACTTAACACCTCCTGGACTCGAGTCCGGCTAACCTGTTTCCCATGAATCCCCTCATAAATGTTGCATTGCTCATACTCCAACAGCGTCAAATCATAAGAATCCCTTGCCTCCACTCCTATTCAAAAGCTTGGACATCCTGTTGGATGTCCAAGCCCTCAGCACTCAAAAGCGCCTTTGTCCTCTACCTCCCTGCCACTTCGGTTATAACTTGACTAAGTTCCCAGTGAAGGCCAAGGTGACCACATAAGTACTTGTATGAGTCAACAGTCTTGGGTCAAGTGTCACTACCCAGATCGAATTTGATACCAAGTATTTATCCAAACTAGATGCTACCACTGCCCTCACAAGATTACTTGAAATTCCACTCACTTGGATTGTCAGATCGGTACCACAAGATCTGCTGCTCACAAAAAATCACTAGATGAATGTAATAAATTAACCACCATGACTCAAAAATCGTAATGACACGATTGTAGCCAACTGGCCCAGTGGTTCACGCGGGCGGTCCGGAGTTTTACGACTCATAGCGAGTTCAATTCCTCTCGTACCGTGGTTTATAAATTAACCACCACTGACCGCACTTCTGAAAGTAGTATTGTAAAGTCAGATATACATAGCAGGATCATACATAGCAGGATCATACATGACAAAATACACCAAGTGACATTTGAATATATTAAACAGCAATTAAAAAGTTAAATGAAACACATCACAACGACAGATTACATAAAATTACATCTGTTGATAAAACTTTCAGAAAGAAATGAATAAGATGAATACTTATTGTCCGAAGAGAAAATACAAAACAAAGATAGTGATGAAGGAAGCATGAAGGAATGTGGAACCAAACAAGACAACACAGGGGAGACTAACTGGCTCAAGTAGACGTCACACAGTGTGGTGGACACGGGATTTACACAAGAGTGGAGAGGACAAACAAGGGTAAGACCTCACGATGGAGTGAACATAGATCAAACAAAACTGACAGAAGTTTACTTCACATGATGGTAGAAGAAGTTCAGACATTTCATTTACGAGGAACATTTAATGGGTCGTAGTTGAAGAGTTTATATTTACCAAGAATGGAATCCAGTTTGCCAACAAGACGAGTTACTAAATTAGACACATATGCAACACTTGGGTGTCTTTATTGAATAAACGTTTCGCCACACAGTTGCTTCAACAGTCCATACAAAGGAGAATCGTGAAGAACAGGAGGAGTTTGAGGTAATCAGTCCTCAACCTTGAGTCGATGTAGTCAGTCCATCAATCTTTGTCGGTTCTCTGAACCATTCATCTACAAGGCAAGTTACACTGTTTGACAGACATGGGTTATTGCAAATTATAAGTGCTTGAAGGCTTCGTGCCTTCCAATAAACAAATGATTCTGATGACGCCAGAGTTGCTGGGAATTTTGCAAGCATGATACTACTGCCTCATTAATTTCCACATCTAATATATATTTTGTTTATTGTTGACCACTGATTGTTTCTCATTTCCTTGCGTATTAACCAACTATTGTAATTTTCTGCACAGTTGTTTTGGGATGAGTTTAACTTAGATCAGCTTCTCAAGACTTAGCGGAAATGCAAAACAATGTGATATATTGTTCTTAAATACCGTTGACCCAGCTTATAATTGTTACGGGACCCACCCTTACCCATCATTATATACTTGAGCATACGGCAGTAGAAAATGTCTCTTTATCATTATTATGAAAATAAGCGTTATATTGGCAAGTGGTATGTCTCCTGTACATCTAGGTAGGGTTTTATGTGACGTATAGTTAACTATCCATCCGCTCGTTAACAGGTCAGGAATTCCCGCCTTACCACGTCATCGTACCCATTGAGGGGGGCCACCTGCTACACAGCTGTCAGTATCTATTCAGCGAGTCAGACAGAGAGACCGAGAGAGTATTCTGTAATCGAGACAGCAAGCAGTGATCTGTCAGACGTCATTCAGTCATCATCGAGTCAACAGTCAGTGATCAGTCAATGATCCGTCAGTGAGCATTCAGTCCTCAGTGAGACTTTCATGGTGAGAACTGTCCTCTCACTTTTCCTGAGAAGCACCTTGGATTTATTCTTCTGACCTTTGTGAGGTTCCTGTGTGAGCCTCCAGCACCTTGAGTGGTGTTTGTCTAAGTCGCGGCTCAAAGCAAGTGAGTGCGCTGTAGTAAGTGAGACACTGTTGTTGTTGTAGGTTTGCCGGTACTGCCGGCCCGGGTCTGCGCCAATAGGTGACCCGGCCTTGGCTCCCAGTGAAGGGAGTGTCTTGATGGATGTCTATGTCTTGCTGGTTGTCTATGGATCCCAGGGAAGGGAGAGTCTTGGAGGCATGTCAGCGGTGATCAGCTGACGATGCAAGGACGATGGATAAGGCTGCAGCAGCAGGCAGGTCAGGAAAGGCAAAGGAAGCAGTGAAAAACAGGGTCGATTGGAGCCACACCCCAGCTTTAGCTAAATAGCAAAGTGCTGGGGAAACTTATCTTCTCAGTGAGTGGTGGATGGGAAGATTCTAATCAGCGTATCGTTCAATGGTACCATTCTGTAGTGCCCTGAACTTTTTCCTGGAGATGTGTTCTACGAGGAATGTGTTTGTGAAGTCGTTGAGGTGATAGGTGG
Source organism: Cherax destructor (assembly GCA_009830355.1). NCBI lineage: Eukaryota > Metazoa > Arthropoda > Malacostraca > Decapoda > Parastacidae > Cherax > Cherax destructor. The sequence goes on along the minus strand of WNWK01004274.1, from coordinate 141,078 downwards.
CGAGCTGGAGGGCTTGTTCTAGTGTGTAGCTGTGATGGGGGTCGCAGGTAAACTTGACAGTTCCATGCTTGAGGCGATGGTGAACTTCTTGTGCATGCATTTCAGTTCTATATTGATCAGTGGTATAGAAGTACATACCATTGGTATCAAGGTATGAGGAGTCGACTTCGTCTGCGTATCTATCAGTAGTAGGAGTAGCAGTAGCAGTAGCAGTAGCAGTAGCAGTAGCAGTAGCAGTAGCAGGAGTCTTGAAGCTGATATTCAGGAAATCCTGAATACTTTCACACAGAACTTTAGCTCTCTTGGCTGGGGAATTTGCGAGTAGAGGTAATTCAGGAAATGAGGTGGAATCGGTCTCTGATTGGTGCATTACAGTGGTGGTAGCAGGTACAGGTGTGCTCTCGGTGGTGGGAGGAGTCGGCGCCTCTCTGTTCTCTGGTTGGTCCGTCTCCATGGTGGAGGGCGGAGCTTGAGGTGCTGGTGGTGGTGTCGGTGTAGGTGCGAGGTGGACGGTACATGTGGTGGCTTGAATGATTTCAGCTGACGGTAGCGATGCAGGGAATGTGAAGTTTGGCAGGTTGTTGAGTTGTAGTATTTCATTAATAGTTGTATTAAATGAACCAGGTGTAGCTACATTCTGTACGTGGGCGTACATGATGCAGTAAAGAATTTTGGTAGATTCTCCAGCATGTAGTGGTGGTGTAGTGGTGGTGGTGGCAGCCGCTTGCGTGGCCTGGAGAATTTTTGTAGTATCATTTTGTAGTTTGGTGATAGCAGCGTAAGTAGTGGTCTGGGGAGTGGTTTTCTTGAGTTGTTCTACTTGTTTCTTGTGGATTTCTGGACTGGACATCGCAAGAGTGTGGTGATCGTCTGCGTTAGCATTGGTGGAGAGTGGTGGCAGTGGTGAGATGTAGTGGCGAGTGGAGGTGAGTGGTGCGTGAGTGGTGGCATGGTGAGAGTGGTGGTGCAGTGGTGAGAGTGGGCAGTGGGAGTGGTGGCAGTGGTGGAGTAGTGGTGGTGCAGTGGTGGAGTAGTGGTGGTGCAGTGGTGGAGTAGTGGTGGTGCAGTGGTGGAGTAGTGGTGGTGCAGTGGTGGAGTAGTGGTGGTGCAGTGGTGGAGTAGTGGTGGTGCAGTGGTGGAGTAGTGGTGGTGCAGGACCTGTAGTCATGTCCTTCCTTACTGCAGGTGGAGCAGAACTTTTTATCCTTGGTTGGGCAGTCTTTCGTTATGTGATGGTATGAATAGCAGTTAAAGCATTGTGGGATTGGTCTAAATTTCTCTGCTTCGATGAAGGCTGAGTTAATGTGGAAGTATTGGATAACCAGTCCATCGGTAAGTGCTTTGTCTGCCATAGTGACGTCACTGAAGGTGACCTTCAGCATGGACGGAGCATTGGGTATTTTGTTGATAAAGTCCACCTTTGCCCAAGGGTTCTGCGCTTCTATGCATGTTTTAATTTCATTGGTATCCTGAGTGGTGATGAGAGTGTCTAGGCGTCTGAGGAACACAGTCCTCTTGGCCTTCAAGGCCGGGGAAGTCCAGACTTGGAATCCCCGTGTCGTCAATACAGACGACAATGAAGGCAGCTTTCAGTGATAATATCGCCGTGAATTTGACTTGCAGACTGCTGCTAACAGCAGATGCAAGTGCTAGTTTGGTGGTATCATCTATGATTCCACTAGATGGCTTGATTTTGACTCGGTTAGAGTACTGCATCCTGGTGATGCAGAGCGCAGTAAAGACTCCCCTCCCCGACGGGGATCGCAGGGATACTGTGTGTATGAGAAAAGAAAAAAGTGAGACACTGAGGTTCGTCTCTGTTGCCGCTCAAAGCAAGTGAGTTGTAGTAAGTGAGATTTTGGAATATGTCTCTAGTGGTGCTCGTAGTAAGAGCGTGGGTTTGCTGTATTGCAGACGCTAGAGTTTTCCTCTAGATTTAGTAGAAACGAGTTTGAGCGACATAGTCTTAAAAGACGACTGAGTGTTTGTCCTTGGAAACGGATTCAATGGAAAACTTCTTCAAGTGCGAAAACATTTCTATTCCATTTATTGCTCTGAAAGTGGTTACTAATTAAGAGTTGTGAATAGTCTACGTTCTAGATACATTACGGTGATAATGGATTAATAAGTGTTATGCTTTTCGACTCAGTGTGAAGAGTCAAGTAATATGTTAAGTGAATAGAACGTCTTGCAATTTTAGAGCCATTTAGTGTAATAGATGAGAAAGAAGATCGAAGGTTGCACCCTTCATTAATAAGTGAACTTAAGATAAACTCGTCTGTAAATATTGTTTCATAATATCATTTTAAATATTTTATATAAAGCTTTCTACGGATTATTAAGTTAATAAAAACCAGAAAGAATTATTGTGATTATTTCGTTCCTATTGATCCCTTTTCATTTCTTTTGTAACTTGATGTTAAAGTCTTGTTACATTGTTACTGGCCTGGGCGGAACAGGCCCTAGAAAGGCCCAGGTTTGTAACAATAATTAATACTACTAATGGAATACTCTGGTGCTCCTTTCATGTCTGTCCTGTACACATCTCAGCAGAAGTATTCCCTGTTCCCTAAGCTGCTGTTGCTCTCTAATTCCAAGTTACTTAACTGCTGATTAATGATGCTGGTCGCGAGAGTCTGTATATACGTATTGAAATTATTACTCCATCATTCTGAACTGCTCAGGCAGAAGATAATCTGTGAGGGAAGAGGGAGGGAAGAAAGGAACTGCTTAAGTGTGAGTTTTGCCGAGTTCTTATCTGTAGGTGCCATGTCCCTGACTAGAAGTCCCGAGTGATACCAGTGTAACATCCTTGGGTGGGAACCTTGTGTTAAACTTGGGTGTCACATTCCCGAGGGAGTGTCACCATGTACTCGGTTGTCACATTCCCGAGGGAGTGTGTCACCATGTACTCGCGTATGTCACCTCCTTGGTGTTCAGAGGGAAAGAGTCAAGAGCAGAGAAAGTTGATCAACAAGGCTGCCATGAGAGAGCCCAATAATTTCCTTCTCATTCCCCTGGACAAAACAAATCAATAAAAGGCTAAATGTTATCGCTATTAGGCCGAAAAAATGGATTGAATATCCATGAATTATGAAACCTTTCCGCACCTTTTCCAATTCCCTTGTGGATGCTACTTAGAAAGACCACATTTTATACGTTTCCTATGGAATATTTGTGTCGTTCACATGATATTTAGCCAACCTATAAATAGTGACCTGAAACAGAACGTAGGCAACGAGACGTGTTTTAAACGTGAGAATTAGTGAAATGCCAAAAATTGTGATAAAAAAAATGTTTAGTGAGGCACTGGTACCTGTTTTGGGTCAACAGAGATATACAGAAATACCGACAGAAAAGTGGGAGATTTATTATGAAAAAGTGAGGGTAATTTCATGAATAATTGCGCCATTACCTCCGAAGTTATCTGAAGGTTCTTGTGTGTACTTATAAATATGAAAAGTATTTATATTTAATGAAAATATAAATTTACTCCGCGTTTTGAACCTTGGTCATTGCCAGTGTTCTCTTTCGAGAAAAGTTTGTGAATTAAGTTTAGAATCTGAAACACAAGTCAGAGAAGAGAGCGCAGTGAGTAATGGTCATGAGACCATAAATGTTTATAGTGTCTTCCAATTATTTTAATAATGGGGAAAGGGAGTCACAGACAATGAAAATCATGAGCCCATATGGGTGAGTCTCCTCAGAGACCAGGAAAGTGAACGTAGTGTTGAGGAGAGCAACACAAGAACAACAGCAGTGCAACACACCAACCATAGCTAGTATCAGAAATAGTTATTTTGGAAGAAGCTGATGAAACGACTGAATCAGTTGCAGGTGTAGACTGTTGTAGCAGCTGCTGTTGCTGAAACAGCTGTGTCGGGTGAGGCTGAGTGTATGGCTGGGTCAGCTGTAGTTTCTGATGTGACTAAAAGAAAAAAAGTCGCATCATCACTACGCCTGGAGCAAGTGCAGAAGTGAACTGACAGATACAATGGAATTTGCCAATTTGACCATCTTAAAGGCAGAAACCTCCTGAATAATGGTATATGTCATGCCATGAATCGCAAATACCTCCACCAAAAAACTAACTTTACAGCTCAATAAATGAGAAAAATACAGCAACCAAAACTGCAATAAATTCTCCAGAGGCAACTGATAGTTGAACTGACTAAACTAGAAAGTACTCTTGACCTTGACCTTCGCTAATGATGAAGACCTGAAAGGGGGAAGGTCCTAGTATTTGTAAACAGTGAACTCAGACCACAACCTAACAAATGTTCAGACCTGTATACTCCCTGGTCCAAATCTGCGAGGTACACTCAGTCATGAGGGTGTGTGCAACAAGAAGAACCACAAATGGGATCAAGTAAATCGTGACCTTACTTATGTATGCTGGGAAGACAGACAATGAGTTTTGATACGATGAGCTTAAAGGCACTGGGACTTAAAGGCACTAGAGGCATATCCCTGACACATACCATTACGAAGGAGATGGTGCAAATCGGAGAGGGAAAGACGCGTCCTCTATAGAAGACAACTCATCACAGAGATTCTCAAAGGCTGCAGACTTTGATGAACGAAATTAAATATATATTTTTACAGAAATGGAGGACGTTGTGCTCAAACTGAATGCACCATATAGTATCTATATAGTATCTAGAAGAGAAAGAGCGAAAAGTCGTAAAATACTTTGATGAGTAAAGTCTTGGGTCATAATGACCTCAAGTTCTGGGACTTTAATTAAGGAGATAAAACATACATTAACATTGATGACAACAAAGAAATCAGTATTCAGTGAGCCACTAATCCGCTTCAGGATTGATGACCCAAATGAGTTTTTAATGAGGCTGACGTAGAGCGCAACCGTTATCTCTGAAGCCTCAATTAATAGCAATAACAAACTTGACGTTGAAGAAGCGTCAGTTCTGGTGTAAATGATTTAGAAAACTACAAGTTGAAAAATGAAACAATACACAATTAACCAGATGAAAAAAAAACTTATGGTAGGAGCGAAATGTCGTCTTAAGATTCTTTCTGCTAAGTGCTGGTTATTTATGTATTGTTCCAGTCACTCTATTGTGACTTTTTGTTCTCTAACAATTACACACTTGTGCAAGATTCCTAAATGTTGCACACCGTTTACACCGTGTACGTCAGGCCTAAATTGGAGTATGCAGCACCAGTTTGGAACCCACACCTAAAGAAATTAAAGAAAGTGGAAAGGTTTGCAACAAGACTAGTCCCGGAGCTAAGGGGTATGTCCTACGAGGAAACCTGACGACACTGGAGGACAGGAGAGATAGGGAGGATATGATAACGATATATAAAATACTGAGAGGAATTGACAAGATGGGACACAACAACAAGGGGTCACAATTGGAAGTTGAAGACTCAGATGAACCACAGGGATGTTAGGAAGTATTTCTTCAGTCACAGAGTTGTCAGGAAGTGGAATAGCCTGGGAAGTGATGTAGTGGAGGCAGGATCCATACACAGCTTTAAGAAGAGGTATGATAAAGCTCATGGAGCAGGAAGAGTGACTTAGTAGTGACCAGTGAAGAGGCGTTGCCAGGAGCTGTGAATCAACCCCTGCAACCACAACTAGGTGAGTACGAACACCTGAGACTGCACGCTCGGGATCACTCACCAGACGAGTCCGTCCCCATACATAATTTACTCTGCCTAAGATCAGGAAATTATCCTTGGTATGAATCTGTCAATTAAATTTTGTGTTGCAGATGCGCAGGTCCTCTAATTAAGAAGTTGAACAAGATTACAGTTTTATCTTAAATTGTAACTTTAAGGTCTAAGCTTTGCTTCGCAATGTTTTTTAAGTTAAATCAACAGAGGTTCATGGTGGTTAACTGTGCGTTATAACCGTGTGGGCTGACACACTGGCAGTCTTCTTTAATTAATGAAAGGTAATTTAATTTGCATTATAATTGAAGGATGTCATTTGGTAGCCTGGTGGATGAGGGAGTAGGGTGAAGCGACAAGGTACCCGGCTAAATTGCCTCTGCTACTAATTTTAAATGCTGTGGGCAGGTGAGATGGAAATGGAGGCGGGGGTGGTGGTGGGGGTGGGGGTGATGGGTGGTGGTGGAGGAGGCGGGGGGGGGGGTAATGACAGCAAACCATACCACGGGTGGGGTTCGAACCCGCGGTCAGAGAGTCTCAGAACTCCAGACCGTCGCGTCGCGTCAGGTTTGAAGGTGAGTAAAGTGTCGTGTTGGCTGCACTTAGCAACGACTGTGTCGAGACGGTCGTCCCTCCTGGGTCAAGCTGTGTTCTGTCGACACAAATAAATAACCGAAATTCAAGTAGAAATGAAAGAATAAGATGAAAATAACATTTAAGACGCTCTAGTAAATAGGGGCAGCGACTTCCGAAAAAATAACTGAAGATCAATGGCCAGATTTAATATTTAAGTAAAAGTTATAAGAAAGAAATATACAAGGGATTAAGGAAGTAACTCTCATGGTCAGTAAACATTAGCATTACAAAGAAATAAAACTCCCAAACTTAGACAGTACAGCAGGTAAAATAACTTAGAGGCCCCAAACTAGCAGTAGCCATCATTAACACATAGATACAGAGAGAGCGAGAGAGAGCGAGAGAGAGCGAGAGAGAGCGAGAGAGAGCGAGAGAGAGCGAGAGAGAGCGAGAGAGAGCGAGAGAGAGGAGAGAGAGTGAGAGAGAGAAAACTCCCATGTGAAACAACCAGCAAAGATGAGAGATGGAGATATATTAACCAGACTAGTCCTGGTTTCTATGAAAAATTTAGAATACAAGACAGTTATTGCTATCTACTCACCAAATTCATATCGTAAACAGAAGCCACAGTCCAGAGAGGAAGTTTGATGAACTAAAAAATTCAGCTTATAGAAAAAATCAAATGTGATGGAATGAGAAATTTCCTGGTCAAAATCTAAAGGACGCAAAACACAAACCTGAGAAACAATAAAATATATCACTTTATGGGGATAATATCCACGCATTGTCTTGTTCCCACACTGGGTGTCCCGTAGCTCGATGGCCAGCGCACTCGCCTCACACACGGGGGTCGAATCGTGTCATTACGATTTCGTGAGTCATTAGGGACGTGTTTCCATAAGACACCTGCTGTCCCTGTTCACCCATCAGTGTAAAATAGGTACCTGGGTGTTAGTGGACTGGTGTGGGTCGCATCCTGGGACAAAACTGACCTAATTTGCGGGAAATGCTCAGCATAACAAGGGACTTTCTATATAGTAGTATGGCATTGATGTCAGCTATGGTCTGTATACCTTGTACATGTACTTGTAGTAAATAAAGATATTATTTTTTATTATTATTATTATTATTATTATTAAAAAGAGAATTAAACACGAAGATAAGCTGTGGTTCAACCGAACAAGGAAAGAAGTGCAGCAAAGAATGAGAAAGAAGGGACAATACGAAAATAAAACACCAGAAATACTAGAATGTAGTGGAACAAGAAACAAAGAAATTGAGATCATGATTTAGGTAATATAATTCGAAATATTTATAACATCATAACAGGAAATTTAACGTAAGTTATTTCGTAGTCACATTCAACGAAAAATGGCAGTAAACGATTAAGCAATAAGACAAACAATGGAAGGAGACACATTTAAAACAAATAACAACAAAACTACAACGAAACAAAAAAAAAAAATCCTAAGTGTCTATATGACAGGTTTTTTTTTCTCTCTCAGAACATTAATTGATGAGTTAGACGACAGTTCTAAGCAAATCACATGATCGGATCTTCAACTAATTGTTTTTCGCAGTCAAATTACAGAAAGTCTGAAAAACAGTGAAGGTATTCCTTTCAGAATAAAGAAGATTCATTTTCAAAGCTTCATGCACAGATAACCCCCACACAAGTCAAATAAACTTTTGACAACGTTTCTGTCTGACCGAAACGTCATCTTAAGTTTTTTTTTTATCTTATGTGAGGATTATTTGGATATAGTTCGAGTCAAGGTATTGTGCCTATTTATTCTTTAAAAAAAAAAAAACAAGTTAACCGTGTACGTATATTGCTTGAGGTGTCCGAATTACAGGTTCTCAGTCCTCTTGTGAGGCCACGTAACTTCCTCTATCTTCTAATAACATGTTCATTTTTCCACTATAATTTACCTTGTCCATAATTACTATCGTTATACCATGAATTAAGGAAAGATCCTGGACTTCACCATACGAAACAGACAAAGCAAATGCGATGGTAATTATGGACAAGGTAGATAATAGCGGAAAAATAAACGTGTGCCTCTTAAGCTATTCTGTTCCCTGGATTCAAATATTACCTGTCCTTGTTGACCTTCCTTCAAATCGTCCTTGGAATTCATGAAAGGGCAAACATTTCACTACACGTCTTCCTAATGCAACATAAGGACAATAAACTAGAATAAGATAAACAACAGACGAAATTACGGGACGGGTGGAGGCTTGAACCCAAGATTTCGTGAGCAACAACAGAAGATGGTGAGAGGTAGGTGGCGGAGGCCTAACTACCCTCAAAACATTTCATGTTAATTTAATGTTTAATTCTTATCACTCAATATATTCGTCAGAGAGAGAGAGAGAGAGAGAGAGAGAGAGAGAGAGAGAGAGAGAGAGAGAGAGAGAGAGAGAAAGAAAAAAAGAGAGAGAAGCGTGTCATATGTTTGTTAAAGTGTACGTATCAAAACTCAGTGATGCTGCCACTACCACCATACTGCTAGCTATGTATAAACCCCACTACTTCCATACTGCTAGCTATGTATAAACCCCACTACTTCCATACTGCTAGCTATGTATAAACCCCACTACCTCCATACTGCTAGCTATGTATAAACCCCACTACCACCATACTGCTAGCTATGTATAAACCCCACTACCTCCATACTGCTAGCTATGTATAAACCCCACTACCACCATACTGCTAGCTATGTATAAACCCCACTACCTCCATACTACTAGCTATGTATAAACCCTACTACCACCATACTACTAGCTATGTATAAACCCCACTACCACCATACTACTAGCTATGTATAAACCCCACTACCACCATACTACTAGCTATGTATAAACCCCACTACCTCCATACTGCTAGCTATGTATAAACCCCAGTACCTCCATACTACTAGCTATGTATAAACCCCACTCCATCTACTGCGCTATGTATAACCCATACCTCCATACTACTAGCTATGTATAAACCCCACTACCTCCATACTACTAGCTATGTATAAACCCCAGTACCTCCATACTACTAGCTATGTATAAACCCCAGTACCTCCATACTACTAGCTATGTATAAACCCCACTACTTCCATACTACTAGCTATGTATAAACCCCACTACCTCCATACTGCTAGCTATGTATAAACCCACTACTCCATCTCTAGCTATGTATAAACCCCACTACCTCCATACTCTAGTAAACCACTATCCATACTATATGTATAAACCCCAGTACCTCCATACTACTAGCTATGTATAAACCCCAGTACCTCCATACTACTAGCTATGTATAAACCCCAGTACCTCCATACTACTAGCTATGTATAAACCCCAGTACCTCCATACTGCTAGCTATGTATAAACCCCACTACCTCCATACTGCTAGCTATGTATAAACCCCACTACCTCCATACTACTAGCTATGTATAAACCCCAGTACCTCCATACTACTAGCTATGTATAAACCCCAGTACCTCCATACTACTAGCTATGTATAAACCCCACTACTTCCATACTACTAGCTATGTATAAACCCCAGTACCTCCATACTACTAGCTATGTATAAACCCCACTACCACCATACTACTAGCTATGTATAAACCCCACTACCTCCATACTACTAGCTATGTATAAACCCCACCATCCATACTACTAGCTATGTATAAACCCCATACCTCCATACTACTTATGTATAAACCACTACCACCATACTACTAGCTATGTATAACCCACTACCCCATACTCTGCTATGTTAAACCCACTACCCATACTACTATATGTATAAACCCCACTCCCCATCTCTAGCTATGTATAAACCCTCCCATCTCTGCTATGTATAAACCCATACCCCATCTACTATGTATAAACCACTACCCATTGCTAGCTATTATAAGAAACCCATACCCCATCTCTGCTATTATAAACCCACTACCCCATACTACTATTGTATAACCCACACTCATCTCTAGCTTGTATAAACCCACTACCCCATACTCTGCTATGTATAAACCCATACCCCATACTACAGCTATGTATAAACCCATACCCCATACTCTAGCTATGTATAAACCCTACCTCCATACTCTACTGTATAACCATACCCCTCTGCTATGTATAAACTTGTATAACCCCATACCCATTATATGTTAAACCCCACTATACTCTGTTGTATACCATACCCATTATTATACCATATCTACTCTACTTGTATAACCCTACCTCATATACTAGTATGTATAAACCCATCCCCTCTTGCATGCATATATATATGTAATACATCTAGCATTAAACTCCTTGCTGCTACTGTTATAAACCCCTACTCCATACTCTGCTATGTATAAACCCCAGTACCCATACTACTAGCTATGTATAAACCCCATACCACCATCTACTGGCTATGTATAACCCCACTACCACCTACTTAGCTATGTATAACCCCAGTATCCATACTCAGCTATGTATAAACCCCATAACCTCTTCTACTATGTATAAACCCACTACCACCATACTACTAGCTATGTATAAACCCACTACCCCATACTGCTAGCTATGTATAAACCCCATACCCCATACTCTAGCTATGTATAAACCCCAGTACCTCCATCTACTAGCTATGTATAAACCCCACCTTCCATCTACTGCTATGTATAAACCCCAGTACCTCCATTACTACTGTATACCGTATAACCAGTTAACCCATACTATAGCTATGTATAAACCCCAGTACCTCCATACTACTAGCTATGTATAAACCCCATCCTCCATCTCTGTATGTATAAACCCCATACCACCATACTGCTGTATTATAAACCCACTACCACCATACTCTGCTAGGATAAACCCATACCTCATACTCTGCTATGTATAAACCCCACTACCCATACTCTGCTATTAAACCCCACTACCACCATACTGCTATGTATAAACCCCACTACCACCATACTCTGCTATGTATCACCCACTCCACCATGTACCCGCTCATACCACTAGTACCCCTACCTACTGCTAGTATTAAACCCCATCCTCCATACTACTATGTATAACCCCATACCTCCATACTAGCTATGTATAAACCCCATACCTCCATACTACTAGCTATGTATAAACCCCATACCTCCATACTACTAGCTATGTATAAACCCCATACCTCCATCTCTAGCTATGTATAACCACTACCACCACTACTGCTGAACCCCACATTTACTGCTATGTATAAACACCTACCTAGCTGAACCATACCTACTGCTATGTATAAACCCCATACCACCATACTCTAGCTATGTATAAACCCCACTACTCCATACTACTAGCTATGTATAAACCCCAGTACCTCCATACTACTAGCTATGTATATACCCCAGTACCTCCATACTACTAGCTATGTATAAACCCCAGTACCTCTATAGTACTAGCTATGTATAAACCCCACTACCTCCATACTACTAGCATATGCAATATACATTATATGTGCAATATACATCCATACTAGCAATTAAAAACTTCCATTGATAAGGACTGGCCCTTTGAGATATGAAACAGAACATAGTGACGGTAATGAGATTTATAACCACTAGATTATTTCCTCTTATCCTCACTTAGAAGCCGAGTCTCCATGCTGAGGGCCAGCGACCATCCACTTCCTGAAGGCAGATAGATTCTCTGAATTGCATATCACCTCCCAAACCTTTGATCATGTCAATGTTTGCTCGTGGGCTGGGTATACTGGCATCATCGATAACCGATTGGTAGTCTGTAGGATAACTAAATGGATATTCTCCACGATTACCTACCGGATAGAGGGGGGAGTAGACTTTCCTTGTAGCGGATGTCTGCGGGGTTAGTCTTTCATATTTCTGGTGTTCTAGGCCAAGAATGAGAACACATTAAAAAGGAGGAGCACTGCAACAGGCCTACTGGCCCATACTTGACAAGTCTTGCTCAGTGCCTCACGAAATCGTAATGACACGATTGCCCAACCCATTTTCATTGCTTCCCAAGCAATAACCATTCCTTAATTTCTTTTCAGTCAAGAGTAACTACAAATAGCAAGAATGACCTGGGTCACTTGGTTCCCAGCACAACATTTATGTATTAACAATAAATACTACGACGGAAAAATATCGGGCTTTTCTCCACGTATTATCTATATACTTAACTATATCCTCACATCCTTTGTGAAGACTCACACCTCAGTGTGATATATTTCACTGCTTGATGGGTGTCAGTCATTCTCTGGGAGGGATGTACAAGGCAGACAAAAATGTGCTTTTGTTCCAGTATTGTAATAATCATATTGAATATTATTTTTTTCAAACAACGGTATGGGTGAGGATTGAACTCGCGGCAAGTTAGTCGTAAATCTCCAGGTCAGCTGGCCCAGTGGCTTACGCACTCACTCGCCGCGAGTTCGGTCCCCCAACATACCGTGTTTTGATTTTGCTGAAAAAAATAATATTCTCTTCTCTCTCCATATTTCCCTTTTCATCTCACCTCCCTCTCCCACCATCTTTCCCTCCTCCCCATCTCTCCTCTCCCCACTTCACCCGTTCTTCCACAGTCCTCCCCACTCTCCCCCCAAAGTCAGGTGATCCGAGGATCTAAACGGAATTGAATAAATTTATCCCTGATGGCCGCAGGAAAGACTTCTAGCTCCGGAGACCATAAAGTCGAGTTACAGCTCCGGTGACGGCTGTAATTCGACTCTCTGTGGTGGGGTTGGTTACCACAGTCTTGTCATACTCAGCCCAGGATATGGTATGTATATGACCGGTATAGAAGCACAGTTATCCGAGTGACATTAAACACTCCTTACTGAACGTTTCTCTCTCTCCTACTATGTGCTTTTGTTTCAAGTGTTGTTCTGGTACTATGTGCTTTTGTTTCAAGTGTTGTTCTGGTACTATGTGCTTTTGTTTCAAGTGTTGTTCTGGTACTATGTGCTTTTGTTTCAAGTGTTGTTCTGGTACAATGTGCTTTTGTTTCAAGTGTTGTTCTGGTACTATGTGCTTTTGTTTCAAGTGTTGTTCTGGTACTATGTGCTTTTGTTTCAAGTGTTGTTCTGGTACTATGTGCTTTTGTTTCAAGTGTTGTTCTGGTACTATGTGCTTTTGTTTCAAGTGTTGTTCTGGTACAATGTGCTTTTGTTTCAAGTGTTGTTCTGGTACTATGTGCTTTTGTTTCAAGTGTTGTTCTGGTACTATGTGCTTTTGTTTCAAGTGTTGTTCTGGTACAATGTGCTTTTGTTATTATCTAAGTGTTTACTTACCACGTTTGTTATTTTATATTACTCCATATGTGTAGGTGCGCTTGTGTACTCACCGAGTTGTGCTTGGAGGGGGTTTACCTGGAGTCTACCTGGGGTCTACCTGGAGTCTACTTGGAGGGTGTTCCGGGGGTCAGTGTTCCCCACGAAATCAGGTAGATCAGGGCCTGATCAACCAATATTCTATATTATAGAATATTATTTTCCTTGCTAGTGTAACAGTGAGTAATGTTAATGTTTTTTTTTTTTTAAGTAAGTTTTTTCCAGGTGGTTACACCCGGGTCTCTTGCAGTACACTTGCTCTTGCTTGATCAAAGACACACTGCCTTCTCTTCCAGTACACTTGCTCTTGCTTGATCAAAGACACACTGCCTTCTCTTCCAGTACACTTGCTCTTGCTTGATCAAAGACACACTGCCTTCTCTTCCAGTACACTTGCTCTTGCTTGATCAAAGACACACTGCCTTCTCTTCCGATATTTATTTCATATTTTCTACCGTAGAGGAGAATTTGAAGTTTTTCCTGATTGTTATAAATGAAACAACTTTTTCTCACCGTCCTTTGCCTACCTTGTTGTGATTATCGTCACCGTTAATTAGCGTAATGTGCACGTCAAATTACATAGGGAAAAGAAATGTATGACGTTTCGGTCCTGCTTGAACCATAACCTAGTCACCTGCATGGCAGAGATACGGACATGCAGTTTTTAATGGCTCCTTTTACTATTTTCGTGAAATATTTGGCACTGCCCCAAATGCTCTGCATAACAAGGGGCTTTCTCTACAGCATATCATTAAGGTCAGCTTGATCTGTATACATTGTATCATGTATTTGTAGAAATAATAATTTTCCTCCTTCTCTGCCTGCCGCCCAGATTCCATATCCTAGTAGATTTTAAACTATACCACGGGTGGGGTTAGAACCCGCGGTCAGTGTCTCAAAACTCCAGACCGTCGCGTAAGCCACTGGCCCAGTGGCTTACGCGACGGTCTGGAGTTTTGAGACTCTCTGACCGCAGGTTCGAACCTCACCCGTGGTATGGTTTGTTTCCAACCGTGTCATTACGATTTCGTGAGTCTAGTAGATTTTAGCTTGTGCCTCGCCCGGCGCCTCGCCCCTCTCTCAAAATTCAAGAAGAAACATCGCCAGGATCTTTCGTGGCTTCTTTACTTCTTTCCCAGTCACTGTATACTTCTTCAACACTGGTTTCAGCTGACGGCATTACAGAACACCTGTGACGGCATTACAGAACACCTGTGACGGCATTACAGAACACCTGTGACGGCATTACAGAATACTTGTGACGGCATTACAGAACACTTGTGACGGCATTATAGAACACCTGTGAAGGCATTATAGAACACCTGTGAAGGCATTATAGAACACCTATGACGGCATTATAGAACACCTGTTGAATTTGTTTATTCAGCTGAAAATTAGTTCTTTGTATGTTTAGTTTTGTTGTGTATAATTATGCAGCATATTTCTACCTCTCAACTTTACAGAACTATGATCCTTGTGATGCGTATTTCACGACACGTATTTCACGACACGTATTTCACGACACGTATTTCACGACATGTGTATTTCACGACACGTATTTCACGACACGTATTTCACGACACGTATTTCACGACGCGTATTTCATGATACGTATTTAATGACACGTATTTCATGACACGTATTTAATGACACGTATTTAATGACACGTATTTAATGACACGTATTTAATGACACGTATTTAATGACACGTATTTAATGACACGTATTTAATGGCACGTATTTCATGGCACGTATTTCATGGCACGTATTTCATGGCACGTATTTCATGGCACGTATTATATGGCACGTATTTCATGACACGTATTATGTTTCTTGATGACAAAGACTTACAATTAAGCCTTATTCTAAGCTTACAGATCTGAGTCTAAATATCGAGGTTAAACCAGGATTAACCATGGTTTAACTCTACGGTTTATCTGCAGGTTTTTCCCTCCAGGAGTTTTATTAAAGTTTCAGGTTTAAGTTACCGCTTCGTGTTATATTTTCGAGGCTTATCTTCAAGTTGAACCATGAAGTTTTGCCTCTGAAACCCCGTGAGGTGGTGAGCTCCTCTTAGAGGTCATGGCAGGCACGCTCACCCAGGATAAACACACTGTGTTATAAACGGCATGTAAACACAGGAGGCTTTGAGAATGAACGATGCTGACTGCTCTTGGACTTGGAGATGTGCAATGATTTCTTCCTGACACACAGGACCTGAGGCACATGTTTTCCCCTAGATGTGTTACAGATTCTTCCTGACACTCAGGACCTGAGGCACATGTTTTCCCCTAGATGTATTACAGATTCTTCCTGACACACAGGACCTGAGGCACATGTTTTGCCCTAGATGTGTTACAGATTCTTCCTGACACACAGGACCTGAGGCACATGTTTTCCCCTAGATGTATTACAGATTCTTCCTGACACACGAAAACTTTTTTTATTCTTCTTCAACCTTCACAGACTCAACATAACACAGGCAACATAACGTGAGCAACACAAGACGACAGAAACACAGTCCTCACTGCTCCATCACAACACTCCTTCCCATGTCCACCCTCTTCACAAGTAACTGCCATGACGACTTTATGGGAATCCACAAATAAGATCCAGAAATCCATGCATTCTTTTTAGTTTAGCAGAATTCTAAATTTCTCGATTTTATCCTTTCAACAACTGCAGTCAGACCCCCCCCCCAAAAAAAAAAAAAAAAAAAAAATAATATATATATAATAATATCTCCTGGGTAAAATGTGTGATGAGTGTCAACTGGATAGTGGGATTTAAGTTTTGTAGATACGGGTCACAACACCTTAACAAAATGTTCCAATAATTTGTCAACAAAATTGTGGATATATGGATAAATTAGTACTATAGGAACTCTAACGCAATATACTCTGCATGTAAATATTCCTGGAGTATACCTAGAGAGAGTTTCTGGGGTCAACGCCCCCTCGGCCCGGTCTGAGACCAGGCTGACGATAAATTTTTTTTATTAATTCCCTCATTCTTGAACCTCTTCCATTGTATTGTCACTGTATGAGAGAAAAACCTAAACTAATATGTATGTAAAACCCAACGAGTGAAGAATAACAATGTATTTACAATGTATTTACATTGTGTTTACAATATGCTGGTTGACTTCTAACACCAGCGTAGTCTGACACATAAATGGATTGACACACAGACTTACACGACACACATGGACTGACAGACACGACACATAGATGGACCGACACATATATACATGACACATAGATGGACTAACAGACATATTCGACACATAGATAGACTAAGAGCCAGACATACACAACACATTCCTCTCAAAACATAACAGGTAGACGTATTTAATATAAAATATTCCCACCAGAATATTAAATCACTTTTTAATTATATTTCCCTTTGAACACATAATTAAAATGTTAATGCACCATTTTTTTCATAAAATAATGATGTTGCGTGTTTGTAAATTTTTACCATAAACAAATATGCTTATATGATTCATGCAGTAAATTAGCTAAGTAGGAGTCGTTTATCTACAGTTTACAAGTATTAAGTGATATTATTTAGCTAAGAGTAACTAACATGTTAGTTCAACAGACTGGAAATAAATGGTATAAAATACCGACACAATGGAAATATAAACACTTAAGCAGTATAATGTGATCCTTTATTGACAACGTTTCGCCCACGCAGTGGGTTTTATCGAGTCACAAACAGATCTACCTGGGTGAAATGTACGTGAGTATTTATAGGATGCAGTCAGGTGGAGAATGCTGGGTCAGGTGGAGAATGCTGGGTCAGGTGGAGAATACTGGGTCAGGTGGAGAATGCTGGGTCAGGTGGAGAATGCTGGGTCAGGTGGAGAATGCTGGGTCAGGTGGAGAATGCTGGGTCAGGTGGAGAATGCTGGGTCAGGTGGAGAATGCTGGGTCAGGTGGAGAATGCTGGGTCAGGTGGAGAATGCTGGGTCAGGTGGAGAATGCTGGGTCAGGTGGAGAATGCTGGGTCAGGTGGAGAATGCTGGGTCAGGTGGAGAATGCTGGGTCAGGTGGAGAATGCTGGGTCAGGTGGAGAATGCTGGGTCAGGTGGAGAATGCTGGGTCAGGTGGAGAATGCTGGGTCAGGTGGAGAATGCTGGGTCAGGTGGAGAATGCTGGGTCAGGTGGAGAATGCTGGGTCAGGTGGAGAATGCTGGGTCAGGTGGAGAATGCTGGGTCAGGTGGAGAATGCTGGGTCAGGTGGAGAATGCTGGGTCAGGTGGAGAATTCTGGGTCAGGTGGAGAATGCTGGGTCAGGTGGAGAATGCTGGGTCAGGTGGAGAATGCTGGGTCAGGTGGAGAATGCTGGGTCAGGTGGAGAATGCTGGGTCAGGTGGAGAATGCTGGGTCAGGTGGAGAATGCTGGGTCAGGTGGAGAATGCTGGGTCAGGTGGAGAATGCTGGGTCAGGTGGAGAATGCTGGGTCAGGTGGAGAATGCTGGGTCAGGTGGAGAATGCTGGGTCAGGTGGAGAATGCTGGGTCAGGTGGAGAATGCTGGGTCAGGTGGAGAATGCTGGGTCAGGTGGAGAATGCTGGGTCAGGTGGAGAATGCTGGGTCAGGTGGAGAATGCTGGGTCAGGTGGAGAATGCTGGGTCAGGTGGAGAATGCTGGGTCAGGTGGAGAATGCTGGGTCAGGTGGAGAATGCTGGGTCAGGTGGAGAATGCTGGGTCAGGTGGGGAATGCTGGGTCAGGTGGGGAATGCTGGGTCAGGTGGAGAATGCTGGGTCAGGTGGAGAATGCTGCATGTGACAATCTTCCGAGTAGGGTGATAGAGTCTAGGACCTTGTGTAGCTTTAAAAAGAGATTGGATATGTATATGAGTAGACCTTCTGCAGTGTTCCTCCATTCTTAAGTTCTTATGTTGGATAGCGATGAAGAAGTTTCTTGGCAATAGATTCAGCTATGTTGTAGAAGCCGTTGTTTTGGTTGAAGTTGTTGGATATACAGATAAGTGATGATTCCAGGATTCTTCGGTATTGAGTGTTGTCTTCTCTGGCGATGAGTCTTGCGTTTCTGTAGTTGATTAAATGGTTGTGTGAATTTTGGTGTTGAACACAGGCATTTCTTGAGTCGTCAGATCTGCCTGCGTACTGGTGTTCTGAAATACGTGTTTGGAGGTCTCTGGATGTTTCGCCGACGTATAATTTGCTGCAGTCATTACAAGGGATTGTGTATACCCCTGCAGAGGATTGAAGCTTGTCCTGTCTATTACTGGTAATGTCCTTGATGGTGGTGGATGTGGAGGTGGATACCCAGAATGAGGCATTGTAAAAAATGTTGGAAACGTGTTTGGAAATGGAGTTGGTGGGAAGGACTATGTATCTCTTCTCAGCAGTGTCTTCTCTGGGTGTGTTGAAGATGTTTAATGCCCGTCGTCTGCAGTCTCTAATGAAGTGACGAGGATAGTGAAGTTTGGAAAAAACTTGTTCAATGAGGGAGCATTCTTCTTCAAGGAACTCACTGCTGCAGATTCTGAGTGCGCGCAGGAAAAAACCTATAATTACACCACGTTTAGTTTTGGTGTCGTGGTGAGAGTAGAAGTGGAGAAGATCGTGTTGGTTGGTAGGTTTTCGATAGACTTTAAAACGAAGTTCATGGTCAGCTTTGCAGAGAAGAACCTCAAGGAAAGGAAGAGTGTTGTCGACTTCTTCTTTTAGTGTGAACTGGATTGATGGCTCAACCTGGTTGAGCTTGTGTTGGAGAGCTTGAACGTTGGAGCGTCTGGGAGTTATGATGAGAATGTCGTCAACATAACGGATGGATGAATAATAGTGGAAAATTGCTGGAAGTTAAAGGTTCTCTCCCTATCTAAGAATTCACGGTGTAATTTGACTTTTTTTTCCCGTGGCAAAACGAGGTCAACTAAAGAACAAACAATTCCAGTCCAAATTCCCAATATTTTTTTTCTGGACTATTGTTTGGCAAATGAAAAATGTCAAAATGTTTCAATACTTTTCAGCGGCGTTTAAAAGTTTTTTTTTTTTTTTGGTTCGTCATTTCAAGGGCGATCGTGTGAGTTTTAAAATGCGTGTGTTTGTGCCGGTGTTTGTATGTATGTGTATTTTCTGCGTATTTTCATCCATGTGTACAGTGCTTCAATGTGCTTATGAATACTTACCTGTTTGTACTTTCCCAATAATGTATGTGTATGCTCACTTGTGTGTATTTACCTGTGTTTGGATGTTTATTCTCACCTGTCTGTGTGTACCTGTATATTTTTATATCTGCTTGTGTGTACTCACCTGTGTGTACTCAGTGTACTCACCTGTGTGTACTCTCACCTGTGTGTACTCAGTGTACTACTTTACTCATGTCATGTGTACCTCAGTGTACTCCCTGTGTGTACTCAGTGTACTCACCTGTGTGTACTCAGTGTACTCACCTGTGTGTACTCAGTGTACTCACCTGTGTGTACTCAGTGTACTCACCTGTGTGTACTCAGTGTACTCACCTGTGTGTACTCAGTGTACTCACCTGTGTACACTCAGTGTACTCACCTGTGTGTACTCAGTGTACTCACCTGTGTGTACTCAGTGTACTCACCTGTGTGTACTCAGTGTACTCACCTGTGTGTACTCAGTGTACTCACCTGTGTGTACTCAGTGTACTCACCTGTGTGTACTCAGTGTACTCACCTGTGTGTACTCAGTGTACTCCCTGTGTGTTACGTGACCAGTGTACTCACCTGTGTGTACTCAGTGTACTCACCTGTGTGTACTCAGTGTACTCACCTGTGTGTACTCAGTGTACTCACCTGTGTGTACTCAGTGTACTCACCTGTGTGTACTCAGTGTACTCACCTTGTGTACTCAGTGTACCTCACCTGTGTGTACTCAGTGTACTCACCTGTGTGTACTCAGTGTACTCACCTGTGTGTACTCAGTGTACTCACCTGTGTACTCCAGTGTACTCACCTGTGTGTACTCAGTGTACTCACCTGTGTGTACTCAGTGTACTCACCTGTGTGTACTCAGTGTACTCACCTGTGTGTACTCAGTGTACTCACCTGTGTTCGTAAGAGTCACACCTGATGCGGTTGATAAATGGTTCAGAGAACCGACAAGTTGATAAATTATATAACTTGGGTATCTTTAGTGAGGAAACGTTTCGCCACACAGTGGCTTCATCAGTCCTATACAAATAAGGATGGTGTGTGTGTGTGAATTTATCCACTGTGATACCGCCTACGACTGCTTCACCTCTCCTGTCTACAGTATATAAGCCACTTCGCGCATATGCTGTATTCTTTTCAAGATTGAGGGACTGATTACCTCAAACTCCTTCTGATCTTCATTCTTCTTTGTAAAGGACTCATGAAGCCACGGTGTGGCGAAACATTTTCTCAATAAAGATACCCAAGTCTTGCAAATGTGTCTCATTTATCCACACCTGATGCTGTAGCCGAGTCATGAGGCGACTTTGACATACGGACCAACCCCCTCCTGGTTGCCTGTTCTTCCTGTTGTACCCAGTTATCCATATTTCGTTGTCAAATTTTTTGTTAGGGTCTCTGTGAAGGCTGCAAACATCGCATTTAACTCCTCTAGAAGTCCAGTGATTAAAGGTATTTTGTTGTTGATGGATGGCTTAAGGCCCTGAATATTAGAAAATATAAATGAGGTCGTGTTGCGTGTTTGTTGGGGGATTTTGTTGTTGATATCAGTAGTAGTGGTTCTGGAGGGACATGGGGGTGCCACTGGCTGTGCCTACAGTCCAGCAAGGTTCCAAGGTGGTGCATTATTTTGGTTATTTCTTTCCATTTTCTTCGTTTTCTATTACTAAAAAATCACTTGGAGTGGGGTTGTCGTAACTACTATGGTTTGTTTTTCGGGGTCTGTACCTCCTGGTCTCTTTCAAATGGTATGCGGGGCATTGGTGTTATAACATTGTTTTTTGAGAACTGAAGAGTGGCACATTTCAGGGTGGAACAATTTGCAGGAGGTAGAATGACACACTTCTTTACACAGGAGGTCGCGGCCTTGTTTGGGATGCTCAAAGTTGCATGTTCCATTTGTTTTTCCCAATATTCCATGCTTACAGGTGCCCCAAGCATAGAAGTTTGGTTTTGGTTGGCTAAAATTTGTGGTGAATGCATTCCCAATCTGTGTAGATCCTAGAACTGCACTACAATCTTCAGTAGTCAAGCTAGAGACACCACCATCTGTTTCTGGAAGACCAACATTTTTCCCAGAGAAGACTCCTCTACTGCATCTGTGCTGTGGTGGCTGTGGAAGAGTCTTTAGCCGATTGGCCGAGTACAGATTAGCACTAAGGCTGGAGGCTGAGTCTGGGTCAGCCCTAGGGCTGGCTGGTGTTTTTTTTTCTTTATTTATTTTTTCACTGGGTGTCTATTTATCTTCGGGTCATCTGTTGTAGTCTGGGAATTCTGTACATTAAACTTTACTCCTCTGTCTTCCTTCCATGTTCTATATATTTTTGGGTGACTATCCAAGAGCTCCTATTTGTTTTTCTGCTTATTGTTTATTGCTCTCTGAGAACTTTCCTGATACCTGTCCAAAGTTCCATATCGTTATTGCAAATCCAGAAACACATTGCTAGTTGGATATCGTTTTTGGATGCAGTGTTTATTCTTGCACAAGAGACATATTATTTGGGAAATCATATGTTGCATATGATCCTGGATTTTTTCCAAGGACCTTTTCATATGTCCCACAGATAAACTGTACTACTATCCTACCTGTATCCTACTTGCAGTCTGGGTGCCACAAGCCTGATTACCACTTTACCTTCTGCTCTACACGCAGGACGTCAAGTCGTGAGGTGGTGGATGTTACGGGTATGTGGAGTGTATTTAAATCCCAAGACTTATTACCCATCAAAAATATTTATGGTGTATAACATCACACACTTTATTTTTCCATAGTGTCAGTATTTTATACCATTTATCTCCATGATATAATCAGTCCATCAACCTTGGAGAAATAGTATGGACTGATTACATCTTCATTTCACTACTACACGTACTGCCTCTGTATTTGACTGAAGAAGTCTACTGTGTAGGCGAAACGTTTCAACAATAAAGATACCCAACTGTTGCACCTGTGTCTTAACCATCAACTTGTCGGCATATTATACCATTTTCAAAATACCCGTCTGGGATATTGGAGGATCGAACCTCCTACGCTGCATTTACATTTGTTTTCGTTTAGATTTACAGAGGATATTAGGAAGTACTGCTTTAGCAAGAGAGTTGCAGATAAGTGAAACAAGAACATAGGAATGGAGGAACACTACAGCAGGCCTACTGGCCCATGCAAGGCAGGTCCTTATCAACACCCCCCATGTATTTGCTCAACCTTTTTCCAAGAATATGCTTCTGCATCCCAGGCACCAATCAGACCCAGCCCTTCCCACTCATATATTTGACCAATCTCTTTTTAAAGCTACCCAAGGCTTTAGCTTATATTACCCTACTCCAGGTAAGAACCTTGGGTAGACTCGATGGGTTCCTGAGTGGGCGTGGGTGGATGCGAGTTGAACCTGGCTAGCATGGAAAAATAGTGTTGAAAATGGAATAAAATATCGATAAGTTGAAGATTAGGACACATGTGAAAAAGTTGGGAATCTTTATTGATGATATATACCTTGGTAATAGATACTAACAAATTGGTCTATAAAAACACGTAAGCAAACACTATGACATATTTATTAGAAAATGTTTCGGTCCTGGGGGAAAACCAAGGCCTAATTAAGTCTTGTACCAGGAGAAGCAAATATCAAGAAAATAAAATTATGATTTACATTAACTCCAGAAGCATAGTTTGCAAATGCATATTAAAGAAGACGGCTTTTGTGAAGGTAATTGCGGAGCATATAAAGTTTTGACAGAGGTCTTGTTCAGAGGATTGTTAGGGTCTATAACATGAGGGAGCTGTTACCAAAACAATTCTTTCACGCTCTTCAAGTCTGTCAAATAAAAAAAAGTAGCAAGTTTCACTATTGTATTGTAGATGACAAGAGAAGAGAAACCGATCGATCACAGAAAGTATCGACGCGAGCAGATACATGAACCAAATTGGTGAGAAACGTATTAGTTGAAAGTCAAGTTTACCATCCACATCTCGGATTTTTAAGATGCTATGAAATAAAAATATAGGAAAAGCGAAGTACAAAAGTTCTCTCAGAAGTTATTTTAAGAGAGAACAACTTGCGTTTATCACGAGATTATTATTAAACTGATAAGAGAGTCAAGAAGAAGGAATGAAATGCAAAGATTGAATATTTCGAAGTCGAGAAATTGAGGACCGTAGATGAGAAGAAGATACAACACTTTTCTCAACAGTGTGTGCTTGCCACAGTGGTAAGTTTCCACTGTGCTTGCCACATGGTAGTTTCACGTGCTGCAGTGGTAAGTTTCCACTGTGCTACAGTTAAGTTTCCACGGCTGTGGTAGTTTCCACTGTGCTTGCCACAGTGGTAAGTTTCCACTGTGCTTGCCACAGTGGTAAGTTTCCACTGTGCTTGCCACAGTGGTAAGTTTCCACTGTGCTTGCCACAGTGGTAAGTTTCCACTGTGCTTGCCACAGTGGTAAGTTTCCACTGTGCTTGCCACAGTGGAAACCCTGCAACTCTTCGGCTGCAACTGCGGTAGCAACTTTTTCTATTTTCTTGGTAATCTGAGGCTCACTTAAAGGCACATCCATCCTCTCTTATAAGTAATATTTCCTATAGTTTTGCAGTGTCCGCGAACACACTCAAGTCTTGACGAAGAGAAATCTATGTCGGAAAATTAATTTGGAAAAGTCACAATGTCGCGGTCCGAGAAATATTCTTCAGTTATATATAGGTGAAACAAAGATATCTAACTCGATAGTAAACTTAGGGGAATTTAATTATTATCTGACTAGTTGAGTGGGTTCTGGAGCTAGAGTCCCACTCGAAGGTGAAGACAGTAGGGCCTGGCGAGTATTGCCACGAGAATAACCGACAACAAATCACGAAACGGGTGAGGATTGAACCCGTGGTGAGTTCTGTGGTTTGTTTACAATCTTATTACAATTAGAGTCAACTAACAACAAATGGCAAGTCCATGTGTTGCTAGGCAACACACACTCAGCGTTAATCGATATTTTATATAATTTTCGTAGACTTTTTTTATTCCTCTCAGTGAATTTGACCAAAAACTGAACGATTCACCTAAACTGCATGAATAATTTTGAATAAAAAAAATCTGAAAAAAAAACTGACGTTGGTGGTATGTACATCATCCAAATAAAAATAAAATTTTATTTAGAAAAAATCTGAAGTAAAAATGGAAGGCTGAAAAAATAGACGTATTGTCAAAATCGCTTGATAAAACAATTCCAAAAATCTATTGTTTTTGAAATATGCAAAACAAACATTTTTTAGCAGCAATTTGAAATGAGAATGGAAACTCAGGGCGAATATTTTATTGCAATATATATATATATATATATATATATATATATATATATATATATATTTATATTTAAATAATAAAAAACTACTAAGTGACTAGCCGAGGATTCGAACCCATGTTGTTTTGGCCCGCCTCATGGTGAGCGAAAATCACATAACGCTCTAACCTACAGGACCACCATAGTACTAGGATTTTGGTGTCCTGAGAGTTACAGCGTCATGTGATTTTGTCTCGCCATGAGGCGAGCCAAAACGACATGGGTTTGAATCCTCGGCTAGTCGCAGTGTTGTTATTGATTCATGATTCAATACCACTCGTTCGTGGTTATAATAATTATATATATATATATATATATATATATATATATATACACAGATGGGGTCAATCTCTGGTTCAAATTGTGGGACCCATAGCTTCGGAGAAGTAGATAGAAAAGCTTCGAGGAAGAATATTTGGCTTTCTTCCTGAAGTCATTTGAATATTCCTCTTCCCGTACCACCCCATTTTTTCATTTTTTACCAATATGTATATTTTATTACATAATATGCAAAAGATTTAAAATATGCATTGCTGATATGAAGATGGCATATACAGTACACAAGGTTTGAGGGATACATTGCTAGTATATATTGCTACGTGTTTATCACAGATTACAATGCGAAAATCTCATCCAGCTCCTTAGAGATTGGGCAATTGCCCAAGATGCAGCAAGCATTACCACTTTGAATAGCAGCACTGAGTCGCTGATGAATCTTTTGCTTAGCTTCTTAAGGAACTTAAATGCACTCTTTTCCTATGGGCGAAGGGTCTCCGACCCTTTGGAAACAATCGTATAATGATGGGCAAGTTCACCGTAATTTGTAGACTTTTGGGACTCCCTGAGGCTGCCAGCTATCCCTCCTTCCTCTCTGGTGTATTGGAAATAGGTATCAGCCAATGTATATGCACATGCGTAGTCCCACACCACCTGCTTGCCGTCTGTCCAAGCTTTCCCTCGGATCTACGGCACACAAGACCATGGTACCCGAATCGGTCTGCCGATTCACTACCCCAAATAATCCTGTGTTCGGAGAGAATAGGGGCGGCAAGTCGAAGGGCAACACCAATGCGGATGGTTTGTGTGTCAAGGCTGGAGTTGCAAACCGCCAACGAAAAATCCCCTGAATAAGTGTACTGCAAGGAGGCGGGCTCTATCCTTTCCCAATACACTCTGAAGCCTTGAGGCTATATTCTCCACTAGTGGGCCATCCCAGTGTGACTGTAGGGAATGCAGGTCTAGTTTCAGAGCCCGTTAGATTAACCCAGATCGTGACTCCGTCAACGAACTTTTGGATTCCAACCTTGTCCCTAAAATGTTCAGGGAGAATCGCTGCTACAGGTGCACTGGATGCAACACATGAAGACAGGAAAGCAGGTAGCGCAATCTGTGATGACTTGTGGACACTAATGCCTCCTAGTATGACTGGAAGTGTAGCTTGGTCCCACTGCCCATCTTCTAGAGTAAGGTTGAGTACTTTCAGTAAAATCTGCCTCAGAATACTGTCGTATTCATGCAGTATAGAGTTATCATATGAAGGAGCACATCTTAGGAAATATGTTAACCTGGGCAGACTCAAGCACTTTATGGGAAGGTACAAGGCATCGAGTGTGTCAAGATTGCCTATTCGTTTCTCCATCCTCCTCAGCTCATCCAGTTTCTTCCTGAGAATTGAGTCAATGGCATCGCTTCCCAGAGGTGCTCCAAGCAAGACACTGTTTGTAGGGGCAATGACTTGCTCCTGGTAGTCTTGATCTCACTGCATCTATCACTTGTTGACTTAAGATGATTTCACATCTGGATGGATTCAGGATGAGTCCCATTTCCTGTCCCCGTGTATAGTCATTGAAGAAATATCAAAGAAATATGTGACTGGGAATATAAAATACCTTAGAGAAAAATAATGAAGATAGAAACCTTAAAGTTTTCATGTGGTTATACTGAACATGTGTCTTCATAGGCTTCATAATGAAGAATCATCAAAAACAACACACTTTTATATTATAAATGGTATACAGTACCATCAACTTGATGAATAAGAGACAAGTTAAATAGTTAAGAGTCTTTATTAGGTAAATACGATGCGGACCTTTAAGTTGTTGCCCGAATTTATTTTCCCTTATTTATTTGTACAACTTTTTTTTTTTTTGCTCGTACCTCGAGGTCTCATCCGATTGGCTTCAGATTTTCCACCTTTGTGTATGGTAACGACAGTCAGATTTTTGTCAGAACTTCCACATATATGTGGCCAATGACGAAATTGTTGAACCCATTGCCAGCTTCCAGGAATGGTTCGATAATTTTCAAAATATTCAGCGGCGTAGCTTCATATAATCAATATGGAACAAAATTTCCCTCCAGGCTGAGGGACTGACCACCTCAGAACTAGGTCTTCAAGGGTGATGGACTGATGACATCGTCTTGACATCTCTACTCCTTCTGCTGCCTCCTTTGTACTCTACTGATGAAGCCTACTGTGTCTTATCAACATCATCATATGCATTCCTCAAATCGTCCATTCTACCTGTGTAATGGTGTTCTGAAATACACGTTTGTAGGTCCCTGGATGTCTCCCCCACGTATAATTGGTTGCAATTGTTACAAGGTATTATGTATACCCCTACATAGGATTGACCCCTGTGCTGTCTCTTAGTGATGATGGTGGTGAATGTGGAGGTAGATACCTGGAATGCGGTACTGGAAAAGATGTTAGATACGTGTTTGGCAACAGAGTTGGTGGGAAGGGCTATGTACCTCCTCTCGGCAGGTCTTCTCTGGGTGAGTCGAAGATGTTATATGCCCGGCGTCTGCAGTCTCGATGAGAGAGCATTATTCCTCAAGGTATCCCACTGTTACAGGTGCTTCATGACCGATAATAATAATATTTATTTATTACAATAATAATAATAATAATATTGAACAAATTTTAACACCGCTTCCCGTGCGGTAACTTGAGAATACCTCTCTATATCGGTTTCAAACTTTAGACGCTTGAATGTCTTTAGGAAATATTCAGCTTTTTACCTTTTAGGCAAAATTTTACTAAATTTATAACAACCTTAGGCCATCATACTTGCATTTCTAAAGCACAAGGAAAATGGTATATTTTAATAAAATTACAAAAACATGTCTAATTCTCCTCATTTGAAATTAGTCATTTAGATACTGAGTTTTTATATTATGCACAGAAAGTTCAGAAAATTAAGCCTAATTCAGATATCTAATTATATTTTTTTTACTGCACAGTGGAATGTTTGAACGATGGAAGACCACTGGTGACGATGGAAGACCACTGGTGACGATGGAAGACCACTGGTGACGATGGAAGACCACTGGTGACGATGGAAGACCACTGGTGACGATGGAAGACCACTGGTGACGATGGAAGACCACTGGTGACGATGGAAGACCACTGGTGACGATGGAAGACCACTGGTGACGATGGAAGACCACTGGTGACGATGGAAGACCACTGGTGACGATGGAAGACCACTGGTGACGATGGAAGACCACTGGTGACGATGGAAGACCACTGGTGACGATGGAAGACCACTGGTGACGATGGAAGACCACTGGTGACGATGGAAGACCACTGGTGACGATGGAAGACCACTGGTGACGATGGAAGACCACTGGTGACGATGGAAGACCACTGGTGACGATGGAAGACCACTGGTGACGATGGAAGACCACTGGTGACGATGGAAGACCACTGGTGACGATGGAAGACACTGGTGACGATGGAAGACCACTGGTGACGATGGAAGACTCACCTGGTGACGATGGAAGACCACTGGTGACGATGGAAGACACTGGGACTTAAGACCCTTTGGATTTAGGGAAATAACAGGGAGATAATATAGTAGTGGAGACAGCTTAGAGGAGCACGTGCATGAGGCAAGCATGGCCTCGCAAGGTGGGCCCTAGCCTCATTGCAGTCTCCTCAGAATATGACTGTCTCCACTACTACTATTACCACTACTACCACTTCCACTACTTACTTCATTAGAGAATAATATTACCTGAAATCCAATATGGTCTTCCTGGTTCTACGTTATGCATTACATGAAACTTTGTAGACATAGCCAAAATAATTTTGTCTGAATAATCATACATTTTTCTAGTGTTTGACAGGGTATAGTTCCAGGTCCTGCGGATCTTGAGGGAGTGGATTTAGAGCTCCTGGGATTTCAGAGGGTTTTAAAGCTAGAGGATTTAGGCTTCTTCAACATTTTCAGTTAACACTCCGGAGCCTCTTGTAAGTGTTGAGCCCCAGCTTCTGTCTGTTTTGACTGAGTTGAAGTGTAGCTCCTAGGCCGCTTGAGGGTCTTGAGGCACAGGAACCAGGACTCTTCCATGACTTGATGTACACTGGCTGCAGAACATGATTCGCCGAATATTTCTCGTAAAATCACAGTGACCGAAACACTGATGTGTTATATATATATATATATATATATATTATATATACATATATATACATATATACATATATATATATTATATATACATATATATATATTATATATGCATATATATATATATTATATATACATATATATATATATAATATATATATATATATATATATATTATATATATATATATATATATATATATATAATGTCGTGCCGAATAGGTAAAACTGGTCAAGTAGTAAGAACTCCTTTAAAATTAAGTCCTTTCTAAAATTTTCTCTTATACGTTTAAAGATATTTTTTTCATATATGTTAATGTAAAAATTAATAATTTTGTACCAAAAAAACTTAGGAAACTTACCTAACCTTATTATAACAAGCGCAATTTAATTTAGCCTAACCCAACTAAATATATTTTAGATACGTTTACAATAATTTAATAATAAACAAACACAATGAAATATATTTTTTTCGTTAGGTTCAGAATGATTTTTGCGAAATTATTGCATACACAAATTTTCAATTGTCTTATATGGCAAGATGAGCTTTGCTATTTAAGCCAAAATCACAAGTTTTACCTAATCTGATCCAATCAATTAAGTAGTTAGACTGTTGGGTTTAGTCCTGACTCTTTCTCTTCTACTTCAGCTCTTCCTCTCACCGGCTATTCTTCTTCTGTCCCCACTTCCCCCTCGCCCCTAGTGGGTCCTTACCTGAGAGTCTGAACTAACTAACTAACTAATCGGCACGACATTATTATATATATATATATATATATATATATATATATATATATATATATATATAATATAGATCCTATAATATTGTACCAACAAGGTTTTCTATTGAAGACTATTATACGTACGTGAACTATCATTTGTAGTGAACAAAAGTTGAAGGAAAGTTGTCCAAAAATAGTCTTTTGTCTGGTGCATTATTAACACAGAAATGAATTTCACCAGCGGGACGCTGGAGTGTTGGAGGGAGGGAGAGGGAGGGATGGAGGGAGAGGGAGGGAGGGAGAGAGAGAAAGAGAGAGAGAGAGAGAGAGAATCTTCGTCAGGAGATGAAAGACTGTCGTAGTTTTCTTTTTCGAGGTGAATCCTTCAGAATGTGTAAGATGAAGGTGAGGTATAGAGAACCTTAGTACGTCAGTCAATCTTCAGGTATTCTCTCTCTCTCTCTCTCTCTCTCTCTCTCTCTCTCTCTCTCTCTCTCTCTCTCTCTCTCTCTCTCACCTCCATCAAATTTCCTGGCCAGAACTCTCCCTTCGGGAAGTATTCTCATTGGTTCAGCAGCGTCTGCAAACACTGATTCGTTTGTGTTTGGTGGCGAGTGTGTGTACTTGGGTGACTGTGTGCCTGGTGTACCTGTACTTACCTAGTATTTACCTATTTGTGGTTGCAGGGGTTAAGTCTAGGTTAGTTTCGCGCTCTCTCAATTTGCTGCTTGTCGAATTTATTCCCCTTAGCTTCGTGAGCCTTGTTATACCTATTTTTAAAGCTATGTATTGAGTCTGCCTCCACTACTACATCGCCAATGTCATCCACTTTGCAGCTCACCCTGAGGCCAAAGGAATATTCCCTGACTCATCTGTGTCTTCAACTTTCAACTGTGCACTTGCAAACCCGTGCTCCGCCTCGCAAGCAATTTATCCCTGTCCACCTTATGAAGTTCTGAATATCTTGTATTTCGTTATCATGTCTCCCCTGGCTCAGTTCCACTTTGTTCTGGCACAAGTCTCGTTGCATTCCTCTGCACTTTTACATTTCCTTAATACGTTTCTTCAGGAGAGGAATTCCTCGCAAGTGCTTCAGTTACAAGACGGGACTGACATATAATTACACGTGTTCTCGAGGAAATATAAGAAAATTTGTTTATGTACCTTGTAGTTATTCAATATTCTGTATATGTACATGTATATGACGAGTCTCGTCCATTTCGTCTCTGTTCTTGAAACGTGAGAGAAGCAAAAAGTTGCTCTCATGCCTACAACATTTCATCCAAGACGAAGGGTTATCACTAAAAATAAATATAGCTATATTCGTTTGGTGGCCTCGGAGGCTGAGATAATCTGTAACCCTGGCAACCATTTTCAGATGCCTTCCCTGTCCCTTGCTCCATCTCTCCAGGAGATCGTCTCTGTAACAAACCCTTGTGATGGCGACCTAACGAGTTTACCTTCCCATCAGAAAACGAATAGAATAAATAGAAAGACGATGAAGGGAAGGAGAAGGAATGGGAGGAAGAGGATGAATAGGTGAAGGAAAAGGTGGAGGAGGAGGAGAAATGGAAGAAGGAAACTTCAAATGGGAAGAGATCTCTAGGTCACTATTAGCCTCGAGTCTAAGCCACAGTAAATGAGGGAGAGAGACCACCACACGTTCTCTCCCCAGGACCATCATACACAGGATTTACTAAAATAATATATAATCTCACTCAGAATCCAACAATGATCTTTCATCTCACCGGGGGAAATAAAATAGACCGACAATAAACAAACAAGAATCACAGGTGTCAAGGCACAGCGGTTCATGATGGCGGCGGCGGCGGCGGCGGCGGCGGCGGCGGCAGCTGCTACAACAATGATACACACATAACAGAGTAATAAATTATCATAACGAGGTTTTCCTTTAAAGAAAGCATTAGCATAACCTAATAACGCTTTCCTTGATGCATTATTAAATAAAGTGTATGTCCTGGAGGGCACAAGTACAAATTGTGGGACCCATAGCCTCGGAGAAGTGGATAAAAAGGCTTCAAGGAAGAATATTTGGATTTCTTCCTGAAGCCATTTGAAATCCACTTTTATCAATTGGTATTTATAAAATATGGCATTATACAGTAAAGAGGTCGTCGAGAGATACATGTCCAGTACACATTGTTACATGTTTGTCACTGATTATAATGCGAAAATCTCATCCAGCTCCTCAGAGCTGGGGCGCGTGCCCAGAATACAGCATGCATTACCCCTCTGAACAGCAGCGCTGAGTCGCTGGAACAGAAAGCTAGCTGCCCTGGGATCCCTAGTTACCCTGTTGAGTCTTTTGCCCAGCTCCTTGAGGAACTTAGATGCACTCTTTTCCCATGAGCCAAGGGTCTCCGAGCTTATGGGAACAAACATATAATGATGGACAAGTTCTCCATATTTTCTCGACTTTTGGGACTCCCTGAAGGTGCAGCTGCCCCTCCTTCCTCCCTGGTGTATTGGAGATAGGTATCAGCCAAAGTAGATGCACATGTGTAGTCCCACACCACCTGCTTGCCATCTGTCCAGGCTTGAAGGGTGATACCATCTGGACGCTTTTGGTTGCCATCAGATCTGCATAGTTGGGGTGGCTCCCTTACTGCTGGGCATCCGGCTGTTGTGAGGCTCCTCTTGATAATGTTATTAACCTCTTCATGTCTTGCAATCTTTCCCTCGGATTTACGACACACAAAACCATGGTACCCGAATCGGTCTGCTGCTTCACTACCACAAATACACCTGTGTTTGGCGAGAATAGGGGCGGCAAGTCGAAGGGCAACACCAATGCGGATGGTCTGTGGGTCGAGGCGTGTGCCAAGGCTGGAGTTGGGAACAGCCAACAGAAAGTCCCCTACATGAGGAGCTCTCACTGCAAGGAGGCGGGCTCTATCCTTCCCTGACACACACTGAAGCATTGCTGAGGCTGTATTCTCTACTATTGGGCTATCCCAGTGCGACTGTTTGTAGTTGTTGGGGGAAGCAGGCCTGGTTTCAGAGCCCGTTAGATTATCCCAAATCCTGGCTCCATCGACGAACGTTTGGTCATAAATTCCAATCTTGTCCCTAAGATGTTCAAGGAGAATTGCTGCTACAAGCCCTCTGGCTGAAATGCATGAAGACAGGAAAGCAGGTAGAGCAATCTGAGATAACTTGCGGACACCAATGCCTCCTAGTCTGACTGAGAGTGTAGCTTGGTCCCACTGCCCATCTTCTAGAGTAAGGTTAAGTACTTTAGTAAAGATCTGCCTCAGGATACTGTCATATTCGTGCAGTATAGGGTTATCATATGAAGGAGCACATCTTAGGAAATATGTCAACCTGGGCAGACTCAAGCACTTTGTGAGAAGGTATAAGGCATCATGGGTGTCAAGATTGCCTATTCGTTGTTCCATTCTCCTCAATTCTTCCAGTTTCTTCCTGAGAATTGTGTCAATGGCATCGCTTCCCAGAGGTGCTCCAAGCAAGACACTATTAGTAGGGGCAATGACTGTTGCTCCTGGTAGTTTTGGTATCACTGCATCTATCACTTGTTGATTGACTGAGATGATTTCACATTTGGATAGATTCAGGATGAGACCCATTTCCTGTCCCCGTGTCATCACCTGTGTAAGATCTTCTAGAAGGACTCTTTTGTACCTGCTAGTGTGCCATCATCCAGGAACCAGATGTTTAGCTCACTGGTCAGTCTTACTGTGATTTCCCTAACTGCTATACAGAAGAGAAATGGTGCGAGAGGATCCCCTTGCTGGACACCCTCTGATGATGTGATTTCATGCTCTCCAAACAGGAGCATTGATTCCTTGCTATATCCCAGCTGAAACAAAAGGGAAAAAACCTGGAAAATGTTCTTGTACAGCTGCTAATACCACGTCTCTTTCAGGAGATTAAATGCATTCTTGAAATCTAATTTAACCACTGCTTGTCCTCAGGCAGGTTGTCGATATACGCCCTTGTTGCATGAACCGCTGCTTCACTTCCTTGAGAGCCCCAAAGCCAAGCTTGTTTGGTTGAGCATGATGGCGCCTCTGCGCGAATACTTCTGACAGCAGCTTTAGAAACGAGGCGGGAAACGTGTTGCCCACTGGATTGGCCTAATTCCTCCATCCTTCTTTTTAAAGGCACAAAGTGATGCTCCAAAAAAGAAAGGTTTAATTTCGTCAGGAATCAGACCAGCCAAGGAATTGTTGACGAACCTTGTGATTTCTGAAAGCAGTGTCTCTGCAATCTCCCCGATAACTGGATTAACCATTTCCTTTAAATGCTGTGGCCTTATTCCAGTGTAACCCCCAGCAGACCCGGACGGGAACGACATTATTGCTTTGTAAATGTTTGAGTCTTGCACAATCAGTGGTTCCACAGTGGGGACAGAGGTGTTGGAACTGTTGGTACCCCTGGTTTCCCTGGCAGGGTGCTTTCCTCTAAGTGCTTCAGCAGTGTCAGCATCCCTGGGGGCAACTGTATCTTCACTGGTGATAATTCTGATTGCTCCCACAGTGTTGCCCTCTTCAATTTTCTTGCTCACTTGGACTCTGATTTTTTCGAGTGGGGGTTCTGCCTTTCCCATTTTTGTGTTGATGGGGAAGGTGAATGAGGTTATCAGCTCTAGGAAAGTCTCTTAAAGATTTAATGATCATTGAGGCTAGCCTCTTTCCCCTTCTTTCAGGCACAGCTAAGCAGACATTGCCAAAAAGTAGCAAGTTGTGCCATGCGTTGATGGTTGGTGGAGCATTTAGGATACCAGAACCATATATATATATATATATATTTTTTTTTTTGATTGTAAACACGAACGAGTGGTATTTAATCAATAACAGCACTGCAACTAGCCGGGGGATCGAACCCGTGTTGTTTTAGCCCGCCTCATGGTGAGCGAAAATTCACGACGCTCTAACCCACTGGACTATACAATCCTACAACCCAGCTAGGTGTTGTACCGTCATCCGATGACATTCAATGGTGTGTTGTGCCGAATAGGTAAAAGTTGCTATTTTGGATTAAATAGCAACGCTCTTCTTGCCGAATAAGGCAAGCGAAAATTTATGTATGCAATAATTTGCAAAATCATTCTGAATCTAACGAAAAAATATATTTCATTGTGTTTGTTTATTATTTAATTATTGTAAACTTATCTAAAATATATTTAGTTGGATTAAGCTAAATTAAGTCTTACCGAAACGTCGTGGTAAATTAGTCTCTCCTATGTACGGGTTATTTGTTTATTGTTCCAGTCACGGTATTGTTCCAGTCATGGTATTGTTCCAGTCACGGTATTATGCCTTTTTGTTCTTTACACAGATATATTCAAGGGATACTCCATTGACCTAGCAGGGTCTGATCGTAACAAAATCCGGTCATGTTAGAGGAGGTGTGTAATTAAGATTTTGTCTACGAAGCTGCAGGAATCGGGAAGACAATACCGAAGGATGTTCGAGCACTGGCCCTTACACTTTTAATCTGTAACCAGAGATTAGGCATCTGTTTCTGCTGGCAATTTCCTGCCACACAAGTGAAGGAAGGAATTATTGGGCAGTGTAGCACCTCGTCTCTCTCTCCCACAGGTAAATCAGAATGTAAAAAGATATCGTTTCTCTCAACGCAGATTAAAGGAATAATACCGACGAGTTGATAATGTTTACAGGCAAAAACTCTCTCGATAAAGATAGTTGGGTGTTGCGCCTGCGTCGTAATCAACATAATTACCGTACTGTTTATCAAGCAATTTTTACGTTGACACGGCTTTCTTGATTTAGGGTATAACAGTTTCTTTTTCTCTCTCCTTTCCTCTTTCTACCTCCCATCTCTTCAGCTTTCTTATTTTTTTCATGGCTTCTTCGTATTTCTCCCACATTTCTCTCCCATGTTCTCACGAAGTAATTTTTTTAAGGTTCACTTAGCATCGCGTCTTTGTCTCGCTCATTTTCTATTGACTCGTTTTACCACTTAATTTACCAACCCACCAACCACTTTACCAACTCTACCACTTTACCAACCCACTCTACCACTTTACCAACCCACTCTACCACTTTACCAACCCACTCTACCACTTTACCAACCCACTCTACCACTTTACCAACCCACTCTACCACTTTACCAACTAACTCTACCACTTTACCAACCCACTCTACCACTTTACCAACCCACTCTACCACTTTACCAACTAACTCTACCACTTTACCAACTAACTCTACCACTTTACCAACCCACTCTACCACTTTACCAACTAACTCTACCACTTTACCAACTAACTCTACCACTTAACCAACCACTTACCACTTTACCAACCTCACTCTACCACTTTACCAACCCACTCTACCACTTTACCAACCCACTCTACCACTTTACCAACCCACTTACCACTTTACCAACCCACTCTACCACTTTACCAACCCACTCTACCACTTTACCAACCCACTCTACCACTTTACCAACCCACTCTACCACTTTACCAACCCACTCTACCACTTTACCAACCCACTCTACCACTTTACCAACCCACTCTACCACTTTACCAACCCACTCTACCACTTTACCAACCCACTCTACCACTTTACCAACCCACTCTACCACTTTACCAACCACTCTACCACTTTACCAACCCACTCTACCACTTTACCAACCCACTCTACCACTTTACCCACTCTACCACTTTACCAACCCACTCTACCACTTTCTTTACCAAGTGTCAGTAAACATGTCAGCTTGCAGGAGGGTTGTCTTGTGTCTTAATTAAGTTGAGAGGTGGAGGGAGATTTAAAACCTCTTGTTTATCAACATTCTTTTACACTTTTGTTTACGTAACATTCACTGTGAACGTTAATAACATTCCCTAGGTTCTGGCCTCGGCCTTTTAGCCATGGAGAAACCCTAGTGACATTTTTTAAGCAAAATATTTAATGTGATTGATTTGATGAAATATTTAAGGTATAATTATATTTTAACCTTTCATGATTTCTTTTTTTTTACTTATGGGTTTAAGGAATTTTGTGATTTATATGTGTTGAGCATTTAATGTGTGTATGTGTGTGTGCGTGTGTGTGTGTGCGTGTGTGTGTGTGTGTGTGTGTGTGTGTGTGTGTGTGTGTGTGTGTGTGTCGTGTGTGTGGCAAGAACTGAGATTAAGAGAAGATATGATCATGACGTAGGAAATACCTCGGTGTATGGACAGACTCAACAAGAATAAACTTTTCGAGCTAAGGTGGACAATAATGAAAAAAAAAAAGGTACTCAGATATCCTAATTTTGTGTTAGGTTTAAAGCTTATCTACTGCGCAGAAATCATTAAGTCTGCATATTGATATCCATTTAATACAAACATACAATAATCGAAAGTGCAGAAACCGTTCACTGTAAGCGACGCTTCTTATAAAAAAATACATAAATGATTTGTTTAACAAAACACGACACTGCAAGAATCAGGACAATAGAACACTGAACCAAAGTTATTCACAAAAATTACATCAACGAATTATTAATGAATGCAAAAAAAATCATAAATGTGCAACAATCGGCCAATATCTGGCAGTTGTTTACATATTTATGGAATATTAAACTCCTTGTTGCACCGCTGTCGTTACGTAACAGTATGGGACAGTACCTTGTCTTATTGTTACGTAACAGTATGGGACAGTACTGTCTTATTGTTACGTAACAGTATGGGACAGTACCTTGTCTTATTGTTACGTAACAGTATGGGACAGTACCTTGTCTTATTGTTACGTAACAGTATGGGACAGTACCTTGTCTTATTGTTACGTAACAGTATGGGACAGTACCTGTCTTATTGTTACGTAACAGTATGGGACAGTACCTTGTCTTATTGTTACGTAACAGTATGGGACAGTACCTTGTCTTATTGTTACGTAACAGTATGGGACAGTACCTCGTCTTATTGTTACGTAACAGTATGGGACAGTACCTCGTCTTATTGTTTTGTAATAGTATGGGACAGTACCTTGTCTTATTGTTACGTAACAGTATGGGACAGTACCTTGTCTTATTGTTTTGTAACAGTATGGGACAGTACCTTGTCTTATTGTTACGTAACAGTATGGACAGTACCTTGTCTTATTGTTACGTAACAGTATGGGACAGTACCTTGTCTTATTGTTACGTAACAGTATGGGACAGTACCTTTTGTCTTATTGTTTTTGTAACAGTATGGGACAGACTGTTTTTGAACAGTTGAAGTACCTTGTCTTATTGTTTGTAACAGTATGGAAGACCTTTCTTATTAGTAACAGACATTGTCTTATTGTTTTGAAACATTATGGGAAAGTACCTCGTTTGTATTGTAACAGTAGTGGAAAGTACCTTTTGTGATTTTGTAATAGAAGTGGAAAGTACCTCGTCTTATTTATTTGCAACAGGAGGAAAGTTCCTCCTTTTGTTTTGTAACATTATGGGAAAGTACCTCATTCCAGGGTATTGTAGCAATACACGTAAGTTCAAGTACAGACACATACAGACACAGGATAAGCTGTAGAATGCAATAAAAGTAGGTTAAGCAAGTATATGAGTGGGTGTGGGTGGGTGTGACTCGGATCTGCCTAGCATGGGCCACCAGCGACAAGTTGATAAGACTGACCACCTCAAAACTGCGTCTTCAAGGATAGACCGGTTACATCGTCTTAACATCTATTGCTTCTTCGACTGAAGAAACCTACTGTGTAGGAGAAAGGTTTCTGAATGAAGATACCTAACTGTTGCACATGTGTCTTACTTATCAATATGCCAGTAGGGATGCTGCAGTGCTCCTTTCTTATGGTCTTATGAATGACCAAAACTATACGTCCATGGACAGTAAGTCTGAATACGATTGAACCAGAATCCACTTAGGGACATATACAAGGTAGGCAAAGACTAACTTTTTACTAAAGATGTAACTAGAGGGGAAAGGAAAGGGTAGAATTAGGAATTACGTACTTAAATAAAACACATGAATATCAGGAAACGTATATAGTATCTTACTTGTCGTAAATGAGATGCAATGAAAAAAAAACATACATGTAGAACTTTATTTGTACGTGAGATATGTGACGCAGAAACAAGGGGTCACAACTGGAAGTTGAAGACTCAGATGAGTCACAGGGATGTTGGGAAATTTTTCTTCAGGTATAGAGTTGTCAGGCAGTGGAATAATCTGGATCCATAAATACCTTTAAGAAGAAGTACAATTCAGCTCTTGGAGCAAGGAGAGAGTGGACCTAGTAACAACCAGCGAAGATGGGGGGGAAGGCAGGCACAATGACTCGACCCCCTGCAATCACCAATAGATGAGTATACACACACACACACACACACAGCCTCTACTAACCAACTCACCCATAATTAACATATCATTGAGCTTTCTTTAAGCTTTGAACGTCATTGTCTTCCAAGTTTCGGAACAGTTTTGTTTTTATCTGTGGTAACGAGGTTTTGATGGCGGCGATCGATTAGCCAGAGTTCAGATGAGGCTAAAAATTATACTGTAAGTTTAGTATCTCTGCTGTATTTTACTGACAGATCCTTAATGTTTTAAGTTTGTTTCATTACACATTTATAAATGCCTAATTAACTTTGCGACGGGACAGTGGTGAACTCTAGCTCTTGGCCTCGACTTTTAATTTTCTCTCTTGACAGACGAGAAATTGCTTTATCAGTGTAATTATCTTTTAGCCCCACTACAGATTCAGATTCTACTGTGAGAGAGAGAGAGAGAGAGAGAGAGAGAGAGAGAGAGAGAGAGAGAGAGAGAGAGAGAGAGAGAGAGAGAGAAGAGAAGACAGAAGACAGAGAGAATACTCGCATAACTGTCGTCATATGGGTTGAGTCATAGCCTCTTAGCTTATCGGCCGGTTTTAACTAATACTTGGCCTCCTGGGTAAATCCTAATTTCTCTGGAAAGTGTGTATAGTGTTTGCATGTACAACCTCTTCATGAGACCGAAAATTTACCTCCTAAGGCCCCGGTGGCTGCAGTCTCTCATATACTTATACGTCCTCGCGTCTGAAACAACCTATTCCTGTGCACTCTGTCTAATTTTCTTATTATTTTTCTTCCTTCGTCTCTTCTGATATTCGTCAGAATCAGCACCAATACCGTTGCGAACCTCAGGATTTTCTTCTAGTTTCCATATATTTCTTAAACACGTGTTTAGTCCACATTGGTGCTGCATATTTAAAGAACGAGGCTAAGGCTAGTTTAAACTGCTGTAGTTGTATGTTTATCATAGAGTTTCGGTGACATTATGCGATGCTAAGTCTCTGGTCATTCTCCTTTCACGTTGCTTGCAGCGTCTCTCTTCTCTGCTTCCTTTTATTTGGTCCTGTCTTCTCTCCTCCTCTTCTATTTTGGTGGTAAGTGTTGGCGATGTTGTAGTGGCGTTTTAATTTGGGTAGTTTAGCGATGATGACTGGTGAGCATCATGATGGTGGCAGGTCATGTAATGGTGGCAGGTCATGTAATGGTGGCAGGTCATGTAATGGTGGCAGGTCATGTAATGGTGTCATAAGCTTTTCTTGGCAAATAGGACTCAAAGTGGTGGAAATATTTGATTTTTTGTCGACGTGAGTAATGTTGGGATGCAGTGGCATGATGGAAGGTGAGAGTGGTGGTGCTGGTGAGTGGTGGTGCTGGTGAGTGGTGGTGCTGGTGAGTGGTGGTGCTGGTGAGTGGTTTCTCATGGCAATATTTTTGAGGTGTGTGTAGTTTTTAGCACTTAATAGCGACGTTTTTTTCATTTGTGGTGTTGATATGGTGATATTGGGTAGTGTTGGTGACTGTGATAATTCTGCTGATGGTGATTTTGTAGTGGTGTTTGATGGTGTTAAGAGTGATGGTATGTGTCATTGGTTGTGGTCTTGTGTTAGAGTAATGGCGGTGGAGTTGAGTACTGGTTGTGGTGGAGATGAGTACTGGTTATGGTGGAGTTGAGTACTGGTTGTGGTGGAGATGAGTAATTGTAATCTTGAGGACTTATAGTGTGTGCTATAGTGTTTGAAGTTAAGTTTTCACTAAGTTAGGTAAATGGACATTCCAGATCTGTGTCGAGTCTCTGAAGAAACTTGTTATTCACAGATCACATCAAATCTGATGACAGATCAGAGTTGATGTGAACTGTGACAAACTATTTCATCCTCTACAACAGCTGTCAGCACAATAATACAAGTGTAATTTTGCCCAGTTTTACCTATTACTGCACTGATGAGTTTGTAGTGGCTTCGTCTGGCTTATGTGCTCCATAGTTGACTTTTGTGATGTAGGACAGGGACTCGTCCTTGAAGAAATTACACTGAGCAATTAACCAGCAAAGTTACAGCAGTAGATTAAGACACATGTGCAACAATGTTGACAAATTTGTCAACGTTGTTTAAAAAGGTTGCAATCCTTGAGTAGTTTAGTTACTCAGAGATGTCAGGATTTCTGGCTGTGTTTTAACAGGTGAGGTCGGGCCCAGAGGAACGCCACCACCTTCCCAAGACATCCACCCCGACTACCATCCCTACTCCAGTTCTTCGTATCAAGACCACTCTTCCTCAGCCACCGCTCGATCTTCCTTGGATCAACATCACCTACCAGCTCACACCACTCACCTGGAGTTTTCCTGGAGATAGTTCCGGGGGTCAACGCCCCCGCGGCCCGGTCTGTGACCAGGCCTCATGGTGGATCAGGGCCTGATCAACCAGGTTGTTACTGCCGGCGAACACAATCCAACGTACGAACCACAGCCCGGCTGGTCAGGTAC
Source organism: Cherax destructor (assembly GCA_009830355.1). NCBI lineage: Eukaryota > Metazoa > Arthropoda > Malacostraca > Decapoda > Parastacidae > Cherax > Cherax destructor. Next base: position 99,162 of record WNWK01004274.1, on the reverse strand, counting down.
CGACTTTAGGTGCCTGTCCAGTGCCTTCTTGAAGACAGCCAGGGGTCTATTGGTAATCCCCCTTATGTATGCTGGGAGGCAGTTGAACAGTCTTGGGCCCCTGACACTTATTGTGTTGTCTCCTCAATCCCATCTCCTTGGATCAAGATCCACACCCAAGACCACCCATCCCCAAAACCACCCATCACATCCACCCACTCCATTTCCTAGGATCAAGATCACCAACCACACACAATCTCTAACCACCCACAAACCAACACCCACCCTCTCTACCCATCCACCACCCACAACCCACCACCCACAACCCACCACCCACCTTCTCTACCCACCCACCCTCTCTACCCACCCACTAACCACCACCCACCTTCTCTACCCACCCACTAACCACCACCCACCCTCTCTACCCACCCACAAACCACCACCCACCCTCTCTACCCACCCACTAACCACCACCCACCTTCTCTACCCACCCACTAACCACCACCCACCCTCTCACCCACACACTAACCACCACCCACCCTCGCTACCCACCCACTAACCACCACCCACCCTCTCTACCCACCGAACACCCACTACGCTGTCGACTCTAAAACAGCTTTATGAAAAAATATCTAAGAAAATAAAAATACTGTCATAAATAAACTAATTAGAATATCTAACAAGTCTGCAGGAAGTGTTTACTCTGTTCTTGTAAACAATGAGTGTTTACTCTGTACCTGTAAACAATTTTTACTCTGTACCTATAAACAATGAATGTTTACTCTATACCTGTAAACAATGTTTACTCTGTACCTATAAACAATGAATGTTTACTTTTACCTGTAAATAATGTTTACTGTACCTGTAAACAATGAGTGTTTACAAATTTACAGTGGCAAATATATGTTTCTGTCTCCACTTTAAAACAACCTAACACCATCAGTCACATCTCCAGCAAAACAAAATTCCATTGATATTCCAAGTTCAACCACATTTTTCACTTTTTAATTAATTGGAGTTAAATAACTCAGTCAAAATTCACAATGGCAGAAATTTTTTATAAATTAAGGAACACACAATGTATTTTTTTTTGTTGGTGTACAGAAGTGTGAGGGTCTAAGAGCAAAACAATTAATTTGCATTGTCAAATTAATTCCGTCGCCGTCCGACGCGCTGATTTACTAAAAAAAATAAAAAATATTGAATGCGATGTGATTTTTTACATTGAAAATATTGTAATTTAGGGAATGAACTATTTATCACTGTGTAGATAAGCTGTCAGGGTGACCTTTATTGTTCTGATTAGTTCATTAGGGTTAAGGTCTATAGACAATAGAAGATTAGCCATTAATAATAAAAATAATAATAATAATAATAATAATAAAGTCTTTATTTGCACCAGTACAAGATACAACTCATGCCACTGGTAAACTATAAGAGGTTAGGTTAGGTTAAGTTAGGTTAGGTAAGGTTAAGTTAGGTTAGGTAAGGTTAAGTTAGGTTAGGTAAGGTTAAGTTAGGTTAGGTAAGGTTAAGTTAGGTTAGGTAAGGTTAAGTTAGGTTAGGTAAGGTTAAGTTAGGTTAGGTAAGGTTAAGTTAGGTTAGGTTAAGTTAGGTTAGGTTAAGTTAGGCTAGGTAAGTTAAGTAAAAGGACACAAATGCAACTAATGTGACATTTTATTGTGGCAACGTTTCGCTCTCCAGGAGCTTTGTCAAGCCGTTACAAACAATACATGGACACAGAGGGTATATATATACTCTCAGAGTGAGGTGTAATACTAGTCGTGGTAGAAGTAGTAGTGAAATAAGTTGTAGTAGTAGTAGTAGTAATACAATAAGGTAGAACAATCAACTTGCACATGAGTAAAAGGTGATAAAAACAATTACTTGGGAAGTATTAAAACAGGTTAGACAAATATTTCTGTAGGAGGTTAAAAAAGAGAATGCCTGTAGCAGTCTTCCACATCTGCGATGCGCTTGTGTGGTATTAGCAGGAGAGACTGTGATGGTAGGTTTTACTGTTTTCAGGAGGATTCTTGCTAAGACTTCAGAGATGGTGAAGCTGCCTTTATTTTGTTTAATTGTGTTAGAAACAGCGATAAGTGCTGATTCAAGGCACTTGCGTCTGCGGAAATCAGTTTCTTTGATTACTAATCGGGCGTCTTTGAATTTCATGAGATGATTGGTGGAATTTCGGTGTTGTACGCAGGCGTTGTTCAGGTTATCGTTCCTACATGCATTAATGTGTTCTTTGAGGCGTGTTTCGAGGTTTCTTGCCGTTTCTCCTACATAAATACTGTCGCAGCCTCCACAGGGTATGGTGTAAACCCCCGCGTTGACTGGTTCATGGTGCTTGGATTTTGTCCTGGTTAGATCCTTTATAGAAAGGCTGGAAGCGATGGCGACTCTGGTGTTAGATTTAGCAAATACTTTAGAAATGTTGGATGCAACCTGGCTGTTGGGAAGAATTATAACTTTGTTTGGAGTGGTGTTTGTGCGTGGAGAATTAAAGATCTGAAGAGCTCTTTCTTGCAATCTTTGATGAAAAAGGAAGGAAAATATAAATCAGTGAAGGTTTGGTGAATGTATGTACATTCCTCGTCAAGAAACTCAGGACTACAAATTCGGTAAGCTCTTAGGAAGAATCCGATGATGATACCTCTTTTGACCTTAGTATCTTGACTGGAATCGAAGTGTGTGAGATCATTTTTATTTGTAGGTTTCCGGTAAACTTGAAATCTTAGGTTGTTATCTACTTTGTGGATAAGGACGTCTAGAAAGGGTAGCTTGTCATTGGACTCTTCTTCTAGTGTAAACTGGATCGCCGGTTCAACTGCGTTGAGCCTTGCCTGAAGATTCCGTACATCAAAACGTTTAGGAGTTATTACGAGGACGTCGTCCACGTAACGTAACCAAGTGACGCTTGAGGGGATGATGTTGGCGAAGTGTTCAGCCTCTAGGTGTTCCATGTACAAGTTAGCTAAGACAGCACTGATGGGGGACCCCATTCCCATGCCGTATGTTTGTTTGTAGAGCCTGTTATTGAAAGAAAAACAGTTGAAATTAAGGTCAACAAAATCTCCGGGAGGTAGAGGAAGGTTAAGGTCCTGATTGACTTTACGTCGTAGAACCTCGATGGCTTGTGTGGTAGGTACTTTAGTGAAGAGGGAAGTCACGTCCAAACTGCTTAGTTTCTTGTTACGGATGGAGAGGTTTCGGATGCGGTTGAGAAGGTCGCCTGAATGTTTAAGATGAGCGGGGCTGATGGTCCCCAGAAGGCAGGAAAGATGTTTGGCAAGAACTCCGGCTAGTTTGTGTGGTGCACTGTCTATACCTGATGTGATTGGTCTGAGAGGAATATTATGTTTATGGGTCTTGGGTAAGCCATACATGTGTGCTGGTTTAGGGTTGCTGGGTATCAAGTACAGAAGTTTCTTACCTTCACTGGTGCGTTTCAGTATTTGTCTGGTTTTGTATAGGAAATCTTTTGTGAGGGCCAACCTTCAGATTGACCACCACACTGCTGAACATATTCTCAGCAAAGTCACCACAGCCAACCTACAACACAAGATTAAACTCAATCGCAAGCTTCAGTACCTCTGCAATAATAGTCGATGGAAGGAAATGGGAAGAGAATCCTTGATTAACAACTTATCATCACGCACCTTAACTGACTATGAGAAACAAGCGCTCAGTCTGGGTCTCAAATTTACCACTAACATACACAAACCAAACTATCAACTAAATTTAGTCACCAGAAACCACAGACACAGTGACAGCAACTTCCAGAAGGGTTATATACAGGGCATTCTCACCGCAGCTTTATGTGAACCTTCTTCTACTAATCTTCCCAGGTGTTATATCAATGCTCTGAAGGGCCTTGCTAACGACCCAAATATTATCGTCACCACCGCCGACAAAGGAGGTGGAGTCGTCATACTCAACACCAGTGAATACAATACCAAAATGATGGACCTCTTGAATGACCAATCCACTTACGAACCCATCAACACACAACAGTGGGAAACACTCACTAAAGATTTCCTATATAAAACCAGACAAATACTGAAACGCACCAGTGAAGGAAAGAAACTTCTGTACTTGATACCCAGCAACCCTAAACCAGCACACATGTATGGCTTACCCAAGACCCATAAGCATAATATTCCTCTCAGACCTATCACATCAGGTATAGGCAGTGCACCACACAAACTAGCCGGAGTTCTTGCCAAACATCTTTCCTGCCTTCTGGGGACCATCAGCCCCGCTCATCTTAAACATTCAGGCGACCTTCTCAACCGCATCCGAAATCTCTCCATCCGTAACAAGAAACTAAGCAGTTTGGACGTGACTTCCCTCTTCACTAAAGTACCTACCACACAAGCCATCGAGGTTCTACGACGTAAAGTCAATCAGGACCTTAACCTTCCTCTACCTCCCGGAGATTTTGTTGACCTTATTGAACTCTGTGTTAATTTCAACTGTTTTTCTTTCAATAACAGGCTCTACAAACAAACATACGGCATGGGAATGGGGTCCCCCATCAGTGCTGTCTTAGCTAACTTGTACATGGAACACCTAGAGGCTGAACACTTCGCCAACATCATCCCCTCAAGCGTCACTTGGTTACGTTACGTGGACGACGTCCTCGTAATAACTCCCAAACGTTTTGATGTACGGAATCTTCAGGCAAGGCTCAACGCAGTTGAACCGGCGATCCAGTTTACACTAGAAGAAGAGTCCAATGACAAGCTACCCTTTCTAGACGTCCTCATCCACAAAGTAGATAACAACCTAAGATTTCAAGTTTACCGGAAACCTACAAATAAAAATGATCTCACACACTTCTATTCCAGTCAAGATACTAAGACCAAAAGAGGCATCATCATCGGATTCTTCCTAAGAGCATAATACCGAATTTTTAGTCCTGAGTTTCTTGACGAAGAATGTACATACATTCACCAAACCTTCACTGATTTACATTTTCCTTCCTTTTTCATCAAAGATTGCAAGAAGAGAGCTCTTCAGATCTTTAATTCTCCACGCACAAACACCACTCCAAACAAAGTTATAATTCTTCCCAACAGCCAGGTTGCATCCAACATTTCTAAAGTATTTGCTAAATCTAACACCAGAGTCGCCATCGCTTCCAGTCTTTCTATAAAGGATCTAACCAAGACAAAATCCAAGCACCATGAACCAGTCAACGCGGGGGTTTACACCATACCCTGTGGAGGCTGCGACAGTATTTATGTAGGAGAAACAGCAAGAAACCTCGAAACACGCATCAATGAACACATTAATGCATGTAGGAACGATATCCTGAACAACGCCTGCGTACAACACCGAAATTCCACCAATCATCTCATGAAATTCAAAAGACGCTCGATTAGTAATCAAAGAAACTGATTTCCGCAGACGCAAGTGCCTTGAATCAGCACTTATCGCTGTTTCTAACACAATTAAACAAAACAAAGGCAGCTTCACCATCTCTGAAGTCTTAGCAAGAATCCTCCTGAAAACAGTAAACCCTACCATCACATAGTCTCTCCTGCTAATACCACACAAGCGCATCGCAGATGTGGAACACTGCTACAGGCCTTCTCTTTTTTAACCTCCTACAGAAATATTTGTCTAACCTGTTTTAATACTACCCAAGTAATTGTTTTTATCACCTTTTACTCATGTGCAAGTTGATTGTTCTACCTTATTGTATTACTACTACTACTACTACAACTTATATCACTACTACTTCTACCACCACTAGTATTACATCTCACTTTGAGAGTTTATATATATACTCTGTGTCCATATATTGTTTGTAACGGCTTGACAAAGCTCCTGGAGAGCGAAACGTTGCCACAATAAAATGTCATTAGTTGCATTTGTGTCCTTTTAATTAACATATTGTCGGTAATTCTACCAATATTAATACAGGTTAGGTAAGGTTAAGTTAAGTTAGGTAAGGTTAAGTTAGGTTAGGTAAGGTTAGGTAAGGTTAAGTTAGGTTAGGTAAGGTTATGTTAGGTTAAGTTAGGTTAGGTTAGGTTAAGTTAGGTTAGGTAAAGTTAAGTTAGGGTAAGTTAGGTTAGGTAAGGTTAAGTTAGGTTAGGTTAAGTTAGGTTAGGTAAGGTTAAGTTAGGTTAGGTAAGGTTAAGTTAGGTTAGGTAAGGTTAGGTTAGGTTAGGTTAGGTTAAGTAAGGTTAGGTAAGGTAAGATAAGGTTAGTTTAGGTTAGGTTAGGTTACGTTAGGTTAGGTTAGGTAAGGTTCGTCAGGAAACTGAACAGGTGTTTCCTGACGCGGGTCTTAGTCATGTGATGACCCACCACTGGACACTTATTTCCTGAAATAGGAATGTAAGTAAACTCTGGGAGTATATACACTGAGATCCACACCTCTCAGTTTATTTACCCAGCGTGTTTACGAAAGTTAAGGTCCTCTCCCACTTAGAATGTTTCTTAATATCAAAATACATAACTTGGTAAGGTAACTAGAGCTTATCATTATATGTAAACATCTGATCACCTTTCAGTGATAATAAATTCTTATTGTACTCTTATCATTGCTGTTTTATAGTCAAAGGAATACTGATATTTCAGTTTATTCCCATCTTAATAAATCTATTCCCGATGCTTTTAAGAAAATTGTTTACTAGAACAGAAGTTCGGAACTTAAGAATGCCACCTAATCAGAATTATACAAAAATTTTAACCACCCCTCACCAGATGTTGCACATGTGTTTAATTCTTCAAACTGTCCACTAACCCAGCATGCTTGCTCTGTGCATTATTCACAATGAGATTAGTACCCAGTTTTTGGCTGGAATACTCTCCAGTCTCGTTGTTGTATGGAGGTCAGGCTGGGGGGATCTTTACTCATTCTAAATGAACTTTGGTCTGAGACTCATCCTAATAGTGAGGTTCAAACTTCTTCCCAGTTTCTACTTGATCTCAGAACTCGGCTGGAGAAGACTGCAGAATTAGTTTCTAAGAATATGGACACTTCAAAGAGCACCTACAAAACAACAAATACAAAACATACATGGATACGAAAAGTCGCAGAAGTGTTGGGAGTCGGAGTCGGGGTAATTTCTTAGGTGTTATCTGACAAGAAAGAACATTGATAAAAAATAAGCTTTTGGACCCATTGTACTGGAAGAAAAAGAAAAAAACTAAATCTTTCGTTGAAGAGATAAGACGTCAATAATCGGTCTGTTTCCAGGTCAAGTTGTCACTGGCTCTCCCTTTCACCAGGACATCATCAGCTTACCGTAACTTAAATCCAACACAGATAAAAATGAGATTGATATTCCTAATCTTCGTATTCTGCTGTGTCGCAGTAAAGGTTCAGTGTAAACGCAGCTTTCCTGGCTGTAACAACAACTATACTTCTCGCTCAGAAGACGACAGTATCATATCTTACAGCCAAACGTGAGTTGCCTATTTTTCCCTTCCATCTCCCAGGTGATCTCTTAAGAGTTGAGAGTAACACATTCTCTGGGAAGACCCAGGGCAGCCTTCTGCACAGAATATTCTCTGAGCAAACGTGCACGTACAGACACACATACACAGACACACAGACACACACACATATACACACACACACAATGCTATCTGAAGACTCTTCCTGGGGAAAGCATCAAGATACCATCCCAGGAGTGATCGTCCAGACCCCGAAGTATCCAGATCTTCACAGAGCTGGCATCCACATCCCAACCGGCAGAGTTAAAGTCCATATTCCCACTCCGAGAGATAGCGTTCAGACACTCCCTCAAAGTGAGCGCTTTTTACCCCCCAACCCCAGAATTAGCCTCCCCTCCCCACAGCAAATAGCCAGACAATCCTAGAAGTCCACTAGTCATAAGTCGCACGGAAGCTTCTAACGAGTTTTTCCCAAACATTATTAACTATTTTCTTAATGAGCTGTCGATCACCTGTGTCAATACTGAGTCTTTTGGCAAACCTTCCTAAAGTCCTAATTTGCGTTAACCATATTAGTTAAAACAAAGATGAGAACTGAGGCTGGTTTGCGTTTATTGAATTATAAAACGCATACAATCACAGCCACATTCAACGAAAAGGCGGGAGCCAGGAGCTGTGTCTCTATAATCATTCACAGTGTAATATTTGAATATCATCTTCGTCCATTTATGTAGTACTATTTTCCGTAACGTATAATGTATGTCACTTGAAGTATGTGAAATTTCTAGAATATATCTATTGCAAACTTTTACCTTAATTCACATTTTTCCATGAGAAATAGGTGAATACACATTCACACACAATTAGGTGAGTTCATCTAACGAGTGGGACTCCACAGGGATCAGTACCAGGGCCATAATATTTCTTCTTTAAGTGAATGACATAACAGAAGGGATAGATTCAGAGGCGTCCCTCTTCGCAGACGACGTGAAACTAATGTGGAGAATACAAGCGGTCGAGGATCAAGTAAGACTACAAGGGAATCTGTAGAGGCTGCAGGCTTGGTCCGACATATCGCTCCCGGAGTTTAACCCCACCAAGTGCAAAGTTATGAAGCTTGGGGAAGGACAAAGAAGACCGCAGACAGAGTGCAGGTTCGGGGAACAAAGGCTACAACTCTCATTAATGGAAAAGGATACGAGCACATTCCCTGAGGTGCACATCAACCAAATAACTGCTGCGACGTATGGGCGCTTGGCAAACCTAAGAATAGCGGTTCAGCATCTAAGTAAGGTGTCACTTACGATACTAAACACCGTGTACGTCAGGACCATATTGGAATACGCAGCACCTTTATGGAACCCACACCTGGTCAGGTACGTCAAGAAATTAGAGAAAGTGCGAAGATTTGCAACAAGATTATTCCCAAAGCTAATGGTATGTCCTATAAGGAGAGGTAAAGGAAACTCAACCTGATGACACAGGAGGGATAAGGGAAGGACATGATAACGCCGTAGAAAATACTGAGAGGAAATGACAGGCTGAACAGGATGTGAATGTTTCGGAGATGGAATACAGGAACAAGATGACACATCTCAAGTTGAAAACTCAGATAAGTCATAAGGGATGTTAGGAAGTATTTCTTCAGCCTTAGAGTTATCAGGAAGTAGAACAATCAGGAGAGTGAAATAGTAGAGGCAGGACCCATACATAGCTTTAAGAGGAGGTACGATTATGCTCTAAAAGCAAGGAGAGAGTGGACCTATTAGCGACCAGTGAAGAGGCGGGGCCAGGAGCTATGAACCGACCACTGAAACAAAATATAGGTGAGTACACACACACATACATACATGATTTTCAAATCAGAAACGGTGCAAAAGTCTCTCCTAGAGCATAAACCATGACTAAGAACTCATTAATTACCAGCGGGTGTATCTCGACTGCTACACAACACAAGAATGACAATCTGAGAGAGAGAGGATACAAACGCACAAAGGGCAGGAAAGAGAGTCAAGGATAGAGATGGGCAGAGGAGCCCAGACTCAGGAGGACCAGCAAACACAGCCTCTCTCAGAACCACCCATAGAACTCCCTCACCCATGACAACCCCACTGCAACCAAACCCAAAACGACCCACACTCTGCATCCACAGCCCCCCCCCTCATCATAAACTCTACCTTCACATCAATCCCCCATAGTATCTTGCAAGGTCTCCCGCTTCCCCCAACCCCAACAACCCTTCCCCCAGATCACATTATTAGAAAAGAAGCTGAATAACGAATAACTGTGAGGAATGGCATGAAAGAATCATGGAGGCATCCTCAGATATCATAACATTCACTGAAACAAAGCTCATGGGTATGATAACACATTTGATCTTTCCATCTGCAAATCAGATCGTGAGGAAAGACAAAAGGAACAGAGGGGAAGGAGGAGTTGCTCTGCTTATTAAAAAACAGTGGAGTTTGGAGGAGTTGAAAGTAGAGGATAAAGGGGAAGCAAGGGGGCTACATAGTACGAGCACTTCAGACTGGGGTTCCCAAGGTGGTGATTGCAGTGATGTACAACCCACCACAGAATAACAGGAGGCCAAGACAAGAGTATGATAAGAGCATCAGAGCAATGGTGGACATACTAGCCGAGGTGGCCAGAAGGGCCCATTTGGGTAGGACAAAGTTACTTGTTGTGGGTGATTTTGATCACAGAGTGAATGGGAAAACCTCGAGTTGCATGGAGGACCAGAAACGTGGAAGAATAAAATGATGGAGGTGGTACTGGAAAACCTCATGCATCAACATGTAAGGGACACTACCAGAGAGAGAGGAGAGAGAGAGAGAGAGAGAGAGAGAGAGAGAGAGAGAGAGAGAGAGAGAGAGAGAGAGAGAGAGAGAGAGAGAGAGAGAGAGAGAGAGGATGAACTAGAGTTCAAAGTGGAGAGGGAAGCAGCATGAGTAGAATGGAAGAAGCTAAACTACAAAAGAGGGAACTGCACAGGCATAAGAAATTTCTTGCATGAAGTACAATAGGAAAGAGAAATGGTGGGAAAAACAGTAAATGAAATAATGGAATACGTGACCACGAAATGCAAGGAGGCAGAGGAAAGGTTCGTACTCAAGGACAACAGAAACAATGGGAAGACAAGAATGAGCCCATGGTTCACAAAAAGGTGTAGATAGGCCAAAACTACGTGAACTAGAGAATGGAAAAAATGTAGAAGACAAAGGACCCAGGAAAATAAGATGATTAGCCTTTGGAGCCAGAAACGAATATGCATGGATAAGGAGAGAGGCTCAGCAGCTAAACGAGAATGACAAAGGATCAAAAGCCAAATTCACCCAAAACCTGTTATACTGCCACATCAGGAGGAAAACAACAGTCAAAGACCAGGTAATCAGGCTGAGGAAAGGAGGAGGGGAGATAACAAGAAGCGACCAAGAAGTATGTTAAGAGCTCAACAGGAGATTTGTGGAAGTATTTTCAGAGGAAACAGAAAGAACTCCACCAATCCGGGATGGAAGGGTACACCAACAAGTGCTGGACACAATACACACAACCGAGGAGGTAAAGAGGCTGCTGAGTGAGCTAGATACCTCAAAGGCAGTGGTACCGGACATCTCTCCGTGGGTCCTGAGAAAGAGAGCAGAGGCACTGTATGCCATTAACAACAACCTTCAACAGCAAATGTAGTCCCAATATTTAAAAAAGGCAACAGGTAGCATTAAACTACAGATCAATGTCACTGACATGTGTAGTATGCATAATTATAGAGAAGCTTTTCAGGAAGAGACTGTCACAAACTTACTGGAGTTTTACGACAAGGTAACAGAGGTAAAGCAGGAGAGGGGTGGATAGATTGCGTTTTCTTGAACTGTAAGAAGGCTTTCGACACAGTTCCACAAAAGAGATTAGTGCAACATCTAGAGGATCAAGCACGCACAACAGGAACGGCACTGCAATGGATCAGAGAATACCTGACAGAAAGCAAACAACGAATGATGGTATGTTACGAGGTGTCAGAGTGGGCGCCTGTGACGAGCGGGGTTCCACAAGGGTCAATCCTAAGACCGGTGCTGTTTCTGGTGTATGTGAATGACATGACGGAAGGGATAGATTCAGAGGTATCCCTTTTTGGAGACGATGTGAAGCTAATGTGGAGAATTTAAGTTGATGAGGATCAGGTATGACTACAAACAGCTGGCTTCTGGAGTGTAACTCCACCAAGTGCAAAGTCATGAATATTGGGAAGGTCAAAGACGACCACAGACTACAGGCTAGAGAGCCAAAGATTGCAAACCTCACTCCAGGAAAAGGATCTTGGAGTGAGTATAATACTAAGCACCTCTCCCGAGGCGCACATCAACCAAATAACTGTTTCGACACCTGAGTAAAGAAACATTGAAGACTCTGTACACTGAGTACGTCAGGCTCATATTGGAGTATGTAGCACCAGTATGGAACCCACACCTGGTCAAACACGTCAAGAAATTAGAGAAAGTGCTAAGGTTTGCAACAAGACTAGTCCCAGAGCTAAGGGGCATGTCCAACGAGGAGAGGTTAAGAGAAATCAACCTGACGACACAGTAGGACAGGAAGGATAGGGACATCATGATAATGACGAATAAAATAATGAGATGAATTGACATTTTCATATCCTATAAATCACACCCAAAATTCATTTTTCACGACCCTCGAAAAACTGTAGCCAAACAGATTCTGTGTCCGATGATTCTAAATTATCTCTGACATACATCGCCACTCCACCACCCTTCCTGTTGACCCTATCAGTGTGGAATAGTTTATAGCCCTGTATGTTGCATTCGGAAGGCATTTTTCTATCTTTTAGGTTGAACCAAGCCTCTATTATAGCAATAATATCTATATTACCTGCACTTGCAAGTAATCTTAGCTCATCTATCTTATTTCTTAGCCTCCTACTATTAGTATAGCAAACCTTAAGGGAGCTAGTCACTCGCTGCCCTCTACTCTTTCTCTCTTTGTCTGTTGATCAATATTATCTTTTAAACATATTCCTGGTAATATCTGCTGTTTTCAACCCTAGTACTGCAGCCTGATTGTTTCCCATACACACCCATACCTCTATAATCTATCAGTTTGAAGTCTTAGACAAGTCAGCAATGGCCCCCTCAATCGAGTTGGCTAATGCAACCACTACAGCCCCAGAGAGATGTACCCCATCCCTTGCATACATATCACGTTTGCCATAGAATTTGTTCCAGTTATCAATGAATGGGATTGCAAGTTCGTTGCAGTACTTGTCTAGCCAGCAATTTATACCAATTGCCCAATACATCCATTCACTGCCCACTTCCCTTCTAGGCAAAATGGTACATATGATTGGGATCCCTCATTTAGACATGGCTACATCATTGGCTGACCTGTACTTATGCTGCAGCTCCTGTCTCCTTCCCTTCCCAATGTCATTTCCACCAGTACTAAGACAGATCAAATGGGCTTGTTCCCCTTACCTGACATAATATTATCAACCTATTACTATGTCACCAACACCAGATCCTTAAACACAACTCACCTTTCTATCTCTGTTACAAAAAGCACGGTCCATATATCTTACCTGAGAGTCTCCCACAATCAGAATATTCTTACCTTGATTAGCAGGGGAGTCAGTGGTACCTTTAACCTCACTAACCACTGAAGTACACTCGTCCTGGAGAACACAGAATCGATTTCCTACCTTCAGATCTTCTCTAATAATGCGAACACACACACGCTCTGTGTACCACTATCTTCATCGCATCTATCAAAACAGGGCGACTACCTGTGGTATGAAAGAAAATGTAGTCCCAATTTTTAAAAAAAGAGGCAGACACGTAGCATTAAACTACAGACCAGCGTCACTGACAGGTATTGTATGCAAAGTCATACAGAAGATTATCAGGAGAAGCGTGGTTGATCAGCAGTAAGACAAGAGAGACAGGGGTGGGTAGACTGCGTTTTCTTAGACTGAAAGAAGGCTTTTGACACAGTTCCACACAAGAGATTAGCTCAAAAACTGGAGGACCAGGCAGGCATTACAGGGAAGGCATCAGTGAGTCATGATACATGATGTGTCAGCGTGGACGACTGTGACGAGCGGGGTTCCACAGGGTGCAGTCCTAGAACCGGTGCTGTTTCTGGTATTATTATAATGAAGGAGGAGCGCTAAACCCGTAGGATTATGCAGCGCCTGTGGGGGGAATGTGGAAGGTATTCAGGCTTAATTCAGGGAACCGGAGCACAGATCCAATTCCCTAGATCAAGAGCCCCTCACCAACATCAAGGAACCTTCCTTGAGGGGCTGTTTCTGGAATATGTGAATGACATGACAGAAGGAATAGATTCAGAAGTGTCCCTGTTTACAGACGATGTGAAGTTAATGAAGAGAATTCAATCGGACGAGAACCAGGCAGGACTACAAAGGGATCTGGACAGGCTGCAGGCCTGGTCCAGCAACTGCCTCCTGGAGTTCAACCTCACCAAATGCAAAATCAGGAAGATTTGGAAAGGCAAAGAAGACCGCAGACAGAGTACAGTCTAGGGGGGCCAAAGACTACAAACCTAACTCAAGGAAAAGAATCTTGGGGTGCGTATAATATCGAGCATATCTCCTGAGGCGCACATACACCAAATAACTGCTGCAGCATATGGGTGACTAACGAACCTAAGAATAGCATTCCGACATCTCAGTAAGGAGTCGTTCCGGACCCTGTTGTACCCCGTGTACGTCAGGCCCATATTGGAGTATGCAGCACCAGTTTGGAACCCACACCTTGCCAGGCACGTCCGGTAATTAGAGAAAGTGCAAAGGTTTGCAACAAGACTAGTCCCGGAACTGAGGGGTATGTCCTACGAGGAGAGGTTAAAGGAACTCAACCTAACAACACTGGAAGACAGGAGGAATAGGGAAGACATGATAACGACATAAAAAATACTGAGAGGAATCGACAAGGTGGACAGAGACAGGATGTTCCAAAGATGGGACACAGCAACAAGGGGTCACAATTGGAAGTTGAAGACTCAGGTGAGTCACAGGGATGTTAGAAAGTACTTCTTCCGTCATAGAGTTGTCAGGAAGTAGAACAGTCTGGAAAGTGAGGTAGTGGAGGCAGGTACCACACACAGCTTTAAAATGAGGTATGATAAAGCTCATGGAGCAGGGAGAAAGAGGACTAGTAGCGATCCGTGAAGAGGCGGGGCCAGGAGCTATGACTAGACCCCTGCAACCACAATTAGGTGAGTACATCTAGCCAGGGGTGATGTGTATAATGCTGCTACAGTCATACTAACACTTCAGAAAACACATGAAGAACTGATCATGCATAACTCACTAATACATCACAACACATAAGAACACAACACATACGGAATCTAGTTAATAAAAATAAAATGTATACTAGAAGAATTATTTATATTAATGATAATATGAATGAAAATAACGTCGGAAAAAAATATTTTAATAACAGTAGAATTTTGCCAAAAAATAAAAAAAATTTACCTGCAGGGAAATTGTTGCATTTTTCAAATGTTTGTATATCACAAATACAACCGTAACAAAATACGGAAACTGCTAGGCCAAAAATTTAATAGTTACTCAAAATATTTACACGAAAAAATTTATAACGATACTGGATAACTATCAGGGACTGTTACAAAAGACGCGATGTCTATTAGAAATAGACATCTCCAGTGAACACTAGAAAGGAATGCCCTTCTAGCATCCAGCCTGTTACTGGGTTTTTGCAACAAGAAGTCAGTATCCTGGTCCAGTTATCCGACATATTCAATAGTATCATAGGATTTCAACTGAGAGGGAACTAACCAAAGAATTAAAGTTAACAAGTTTATTAACAAAGATAAAACGTCTAGGGTATCAAAGTAAATCAAATGAAATATAATTAGGATATTAATTAGTATGTTAATTAGGAGGTCAGCTCCTACACTTCTCTCATAAACATTATTATTGTGCTGAAGGCACATATTTCTTAATGACTCTTATGTACCATCTGGTACAATGTCAGCAATTTACAATAATATTCTGATATATACAAATATGTGTATGTATATGTGTGTCTGTGCTTCAGGTAACTCGTTAAGACTCGACTCGTTTGTTAGCTTCTCTAACAAACAGGCTATCAGAACAGCTTGTTTGAACAATAAAATGACCAATTCGCCGAACAACAATATAGCAAGTAACCAACACAGCGCCAGGAACAAGGAGATAAAATAACGACCCTAACTGGGGACCATCAGCAGATCCTCCATAATAGTCACAAAACTCCCTTATTACTGAATCTAAGTTCAGCATAACCAAAATCCCAGACTGTGACGATGCACAGATGCCACAACGAATTAGGTCAAGAGCTACAGCTAGAGACCTGAGTTATCTCAGTGTCAATGTGACAACCCAGTAAAACGTCGAAAATCACAGAGTCCAGAGAAGTATGTTTCGTCTCACCACCGAACACATACTCTACCAAACAGAGTCTAAATGACGAGGAAACAAGCAACTACCGGGCAACTACCCGAGGTGTGGAAAACCGCAAATGTAGTCTCAATTTTTAAGAAAGGAGATAGTCACGAGGCATTAAACAACAGACCTGTGTGACTGACATGTATAGTATGCAAAGTCATGGAGAAGATTATCAGGTGGAAAGTGGTGGAACATCTACAAAGGAACAAGATTATACAGGACAACCAGCACTATTTCAGGGAAGGAAAATCCTGTGTCACAAACCTACTTGAGTTTTATGTCAAGGTAACTTAAGTAAGAAAAGAGAGAGGGGTGGGTAGACTGCACACTCTTGGACTGCAAGAAGGCTTTCGACACAGTTCCTCACAAGAGATTAGTGCAAAAGCAAGAGAAAGGCACTGCACTGGATCAGAGAATACCTAACAAAAAGACATCAGCGAGTCATGGTACTTGACGAGGTGTCAGAGTGGGCCCCTGTGACGAGCGGGGTTCCACAGGGGTCAGTCCTAGGACCGGTGCTGTTTCTGGAATATGTGAATGACATGCCGGAAGAGATAGACTCAAGTGTGTCCCTGTTTGCAGCTGATGTGAAGTTAATGAAGAGAATAAATCGGATGAGGATCAAAGAGGACTACAAAGGGGCTTGAACAGGCTGCAAGACTGATCCAGCAACTGGCTCCTAGAATTTAACCCCACCAAATGCAAAGTCGTGAATAGAGCGGAAGGGCAAAGAAGACCGTAGACACAGTACAGGCTAGGGGAAAGATAAACACATAAGCAGTATAATGTGATCCTTTATTGAGTCAATAAAGGATCACATTATACTGCTGTTTATCTTTCCATTGTGTCGGTATTTTATACCATTTATTTCCACAGGCTAGGGGGCCATAAACCGCAAACCTCACTCAAGGAAAAGGATCTTGGGGTTAGTATAATTCCGAGCACATCTCCTGAGGCGCACATCAACCAGATAACTGCTGCAGCATATGGGCGCCTAGCAAACCTAAGAATAGCATTTCGACATCTCAGTAAGGAATCGTTCAGGACTCTGTACACCGTGTACGTCAGGCCCACATTGGAGTATGCAGCACCAGTTTGGAATCCACACCTGGAAAAGTACGTCAAGAAATGAGAGAAAGTGCAAAGGTTTGCATCAAGACTAGTCCTTCGAAGAAAGGTTAAGGGAAATCGACCTGACGACACTGGAGGACAGGAGGGATAGGGGGGCAGACATGATAACAACATATAAAATACTGCGAGGAATTGATAAGGTGGACAAAAACAGGTTGTTCCAGAGATTTGACACAACAGCAAGGGGTCACAATTGGAAGTTGATGAGTCAGAGGGATGTTAGGAAGTATTTGTTCAGCCATAGAGTTGTCAGGAAGTGGAATAGTCTGGAAAGTGAGCTAGTGGAGGCAGGATGAGTTATGATAAAGCTAATGGAGCAGGGAGAGAGACGACTAGTAGCGACCCGTGAAGAGGCGCGGCCAGGAGCTATGACTAGACCCCTGCAACCACAATTATGTGAGCACAATTGAGTACACACACACACACACACACACACACACACACACACGCACACACGCACATACAGCAGCAGTTTATGTATGGCAATTCCATTTTCAATGATCACTGAAAAATGTTTACTAATCACTGACCAAGATGCCCACCAGTGATGCCCACCCTCTTAACACTTAATATGTGATGCCCACCCTCTTAACACTTAATATGTGATGCCCACCCTCTTATCACTTAATATGTGATGCCCACCCTCTTAACACTTAATATGTGATGCCCACCCTCTTAACACTTAATATGTGATGCCCACCCTCTTAACACTTAATATGTGATGCCCACCCTCTTAACACTTAATATGTGATGCCCACCCTCTTAACACTTAATATGTGATGCCCACCCTCTTAACACTTAATATGTGATGCCCACCCTCTGTAACACTTAATATGTGATGCCCACCCTCTTAACACTTAATATGTGATGCCCACCCTCTTAACACTTAATATGTGATGCCCACCCTCTTAACACTTAATATGTGATGCCCACCCTCTGTAACACTTAATATGTGATGCCCACCCTCTGTAACACTTAATATGTGATGCCCACCCTGTGTAACACTTAATATGTGATGCCCACCTTTTGTAACACTTAATATTTGATGCCCACCCTCTGTAACACTTAATATGTGATGCCCACCCTCTGTAACACTAAATATGTGATGCCCACCCTTTGTAACACTTAATATTTGATGCCCACCCTCTGTAACACTTAATATGTGATGCCCACCCTCTGTAACACTTAATATGTGATGCCCACCCTCTGTAACACTTAATATGGGATGCCCACCCTCTGTAACACTTAATATGTGATGCCCACCCTCTGTAACACTTAATATGTGATGCCCACCCTCTGTAACACTTAATATGTGATGCCCACCCTCTTAACACTTAATATGTGATGCCCACCCTCTGTAACACTTAATATGTGATGTCCACCCTCTGTAACACTTAATATGTGATGCCCACCCTCTGTAACACTTTAAATGAGTTCTTAATTATATTAGGAGCCTAAGTGTCATGGGACTGAATCTCACACAGAATGGAGAGAGAGAGAGAGAGAGAATGATGAGAGGGAGAATGGGAAGCGCGAGAGTGAGGAGAGGGAGATTAATGGAAATATAGTGATCTGGGATAGGGAGAATGTGATTAGAGGTGAATTAGGTTGCGTTATTTAACACACATACAGGTATGTTAAAAGAACAGCAAACTATTGCACTACAGTAGGTCTGTATTCCACAGCAAAGGAGAATTGGGATTCTCATGTATTCAGGTCAGAAGAGCTCTAAGAGCGCTCATACACTTTGATCATCTTGTAGACGTTCAGAGGAAGGTTGATACACGTCTGAGGAAGATTGGGTATTCTACGTCTACACGAGACAGGTGTTTCTTGTGTTTTAAATTGTGTCCTACCTTGGAGCTCTTGTGTAAGGATCGTACAGTGGCCTCAAGTTTAGTGCTACTGATCACCGACTGCCTTCCTGACCCGGTGACAGTGACCCATCACCGACTGCCTTCCTGACCCGGTGACAGTGACCCATCACCGACTGCCTTCCTGACCCGGTGACAGTGACCCACTTGTCGAAAGTCAGCTAAAGCAATTGCTTAGAATAGTCACAGGAAACCTTCCCTGTATAGAGATATCATGTGTTGCTGAGTCAGATACCATGTGTTGCTGAGTCAGATACCATGTGTTGCTGTGTCAGATACCATGTGTTGCTGTGTCAGATACCATGTGTTGCTGTATCAGATACCATGTGTTGCTGAGTAAGATACCATGTGTTGCTGTATCAGATACCATGTGTTGCTGTGTCAGATACCATGTGTTGCTGTGTCAGATACCATGTGTTGCTGTATCAGATACCATGTGTTGCTGTGTCAGATACCATGTGTTGCTGTATCAGATACCATGTGTTGCTGAGTAAGATACCATGTGTTGCTGTATCATATACCATGTGTTGCTGTGTCAGATACCATGTGTTGCTGTGTCAGATACCATGTGTTGCTGTATCAGATACCATGTGTTGCTGTATCAGATACCATGTGTTGCTGTGTCAGATACCATGTGTTGCTGTGTCAGATACCATGTGTTGCTGAGTCAGATACCATGTGTTGCTGTGTCAGATACCATGTGTTGCTGAGTCAGATACCATGTGTTGCTGAGTAAGATACCATGTGTTGCTGTATCATATACCATGTGTTGCTGTGTCAGATACCATGTGTTGCTGTGTCAGATACCATGTGTTGCTGTGTCAGATACCATGTGTTGCTGTGTCAGATACCATGTGTTGCTGTATCAGATACCATGTGTTGCTGTGTCAGATACCATGTGTTGCTTTGTCAGATACCATGTGTTGCTGAGTCAGATACCATGTGTTGCTGTGTCAGATACCATGTGTTGCTGAGTCAGATACCATGTGTTGCTGAGTAAGATACCATGTGTTGCTGTATCATATACCATGTGTTGCTGTGTCAGATACCATGTGTTGCTGTGTCAGATACCATGTGTTGCTGTGTCAGATACCATGTGTTGCTGTGTCAGATACCATGTGTTGCTGTATCAGATACCATGTCAGCTAAAGCAATTGCTTAGAATAGTCACAGGAAACCTTCCCTGTATAGAGATATCATGTGTTGCTGAGTCAGATACCATGTGTTGCTGTGTCAGATACCATGTGTTGCTGTATCAGATACCATGTGTTGCTGTGTCAGATACCATGTGTTGCTGTGTCAGATACCATGTGTTGCTGAGTCAGATACCATGTGTTGCTGTGTCAGATACCATGTGTTGCTGAGTCAGATACCATGTGTTGCTGAGTAAGATACCATGTGTTGCTGTATCATATACCATGTGTTGCTGTGTCAGATACCATGTGTTGCTGTGTCAGATACCATGTGTTGCTGTGTCAGATACCATGTGTTGCTGTGTCAGATACCATGTGTTGCTGTATCAGATACCATGTGTTGCTGTGTCAGATACCATGTGTTGCTTTGTCAGATACCATGTGTTGCTGTGTCAGATACCATGTGTTGCTGTGTCAGATACCATGTGTTGCTGTGTCAGATACCATCCGATGCTCTGTCAGACAAGTATCATATTACTGACGATATATAATAATGACAAGTCGATAAATCAGACATATTTTCAGTATTAGGGAAAATGAGCAGCACATTGTGCTTCTATGCAAAGAATTTCTTTTGTGTCTTTCCACTGTGCATATTCTGGGTTAAGTTGTGTAGCTGAATAACTAACCTATCAAACCATACCACGGGTGGGGTTCGAACCCGCGGTCAGAGAGTCTCAAAACTCCACCTATCAATAGTATCCATGTCATCTTCAGGTATGTCACTTAGTGCTGAGGGTAGTATTAATAGTCAGTTCTGATAGTTCAGCCCAGACTGCAGAGGCAATTATCCTCCCATGTTCGGCCAGAACAGGAAACAATGCCACACGCAGTCAGCACATGAAACACGAACGAGTGGTATTGATCAATAACAACACTGCTACAAGCCAAGGAGTCGAACCCATGCTGCTTTGGCCCGCCTCATGGTGAGCGAAAGACAGATGACGCTCTAGTCCACGGGTGCCACACAATTCTCAAGAATGACGCATCCAGGAAAGCTAGGTGTTGTACCCGTCATCCGAGAACATACGGTGGTGTTTATGCCTCTTAACTAATTTCGTTCTACTTTTTTTGTTTTTGCGAAATTATTACATACACAAATTTTCGCTTGCCTTATTCGGCAAGGAGTGCGTTGCTATTTAAGCCAATCTCGCAAGTTTTACTTATTCGGCACCACATATATACACTCATGCACAAGTAGGATCAAATCGCCTGAAGTAATAACTTCTCAAATTATTAGTTCATTTAAAAAATGACATTTCGGATATTCCTTCATCCATAATCAGATTCAATATTATTCTTCCAACCATGTATATTTTTGTACTGTAAACAGATGAACAAAAGTCGCGCTGTGACCACAGATGCAACTTTTTTTAATAACAGTTCTGGCGGAACTTGAGCTATAGCTTTTTAAGTTTTTCATAAAAACTTGCTTTTGTGGTCAGAGTACGGGCCATTCTAGTCTCTTTAGTAGATTGAAACACACCTAGATTAATGAATTTTGCTAAGCGTGAGCAGTCTAGTAATTAGACGACCAGTCTGCTGGTTTTAAAGCTAGTTTGTCGTGGCTCTGAATGTTACTCATTCTCAGAATCATAAATTAAGAGTCCAAAAATTTTCCCATCCAATATTTCTCAGTCATTCTGAACATTCACATTATTTCAAAGAGGAAACAGCGAGAACACGATAAACTAAATTAGAAAAAGTCGGCGATTAAAAAGATAAAACGAGATTGTGGTGACGCCAAGCGACCCCCTCCAGCAGTTTGTTGAAATTAATATATACAAGTTGTAATTGTGTCAGCCGCTAATGTTCCCGAATGAAATCGATTTGAACAACGTTGGAAATGTAGCGTGAATGTTTGGGGCAATGAATGTTGGCCCAGCATTTCGACCGTCGATGGAAGCATTAGGGTCAAATTCGATGGCAGGAGTTCAGAGATAACTTGTTATCCCAGGGAGAGATAACTTGTTGTCCCAGGGAGAGATAACTTGTTATCCCAGGGAGAGATAACTTGTTATCCCCGGGAGAGATAACTTGTTGTCCCAAAGAGAGATAACTTGTTATCCCAGGGAGAGATAACTTGTTATCCCAGGGAGAGATAACTTGTTATCCCAGGGAGAGATAACTTGTTATCCCAGGGAGAGATAACTTGTTATCCCAGGGAGAGATAACTTGTTATCCCAGCGAGAGATAACACGAGTCCCTGATACGCTCACGGTTTGCTGGCTGACCGCGTCAGGGACACTTCTTCTCTGAGCAAGACACACTCATTGATTATCAATCTTCTTAGGATTCAACGTCTTACTTGCACATGTTATAAGTAATGAAGGCTCTAGAACCCCTTCGAGTTTAGCGCCCAACTTATTAATAATAATAATAATATTAATTTTATTATTATAAGCAACGAGTATTAATTTTTTTAAATAAATCTGAAACCTAAGGCCATGTCTGGAATTATGTCATCAAGTGCAAATATACTAATACACACATATATTAAACATAAGGAACAGACGTTTACACACACACTCAGAGGAGCTGTGACTCGACCCCTGCAACCAAAACTAGGTGAGTACATGTAAGCGAGCGTAAATAGGTGTATGCAAGGATATGTAAATTCAGACGTGGAGGACCATGAAACAACACAAACACGACTGGGATGGGTGCCTTGTATTTTCGTGGAGTGCGCAAAGAAGCGAACCTACGCGGTAATACACGAGAGGTTGATTCATATGTTTGTGAGATCATCTGGCAAAACAATATTTGTAACAGAAGGACTTAAAAGTATCTGAGATAAAAAAAAGACAGCGAGTGATGGGTAGGAAATAAAAGTGTCTGATCGAATGTGATGAGTGGGGTGCCACAACTATCAGTACCAGGACCAGTACTGTTTATAGTGATGAGTGGGGTGCCACAACTGTCAGTACCAGGACCAGTACTGTTTATAGTGATGAGTGGGGTGCCACAACTGTCAGTACCAGGACCAGTACTGTTTATAGTTATGAGTGGGGTGCCACAACTATCAGTACCAGGAGCAGTACTGTTTATAGTGATGAGTGGGGTGCCACAACTGTCAGTACCAGGACCAGTACTGTTTATAGTGATGAGTGGGTGCCACAACTGTCAGTACCAGGACCAGTACTGTTTATAGTTATGAGTGGGGTGCCACAACTATCAGTACCAGGACCAGTACTGTTTATAGTGATGAGTGGGGTGCCACAACTGTCAGTACCAGGACCAGTACTGTTTATAGTGATGAGTGGGGTGCCACAACTGTCAGTACCAGGACCAGTGCTGTTTATAGTGATGAGTGGGGTGCCACAACTGTCCGTACCAGGACCAGTACTGTTTATAGTGATGAGTGGGGTGCCACAACTATCAGTAAAAGGACCAGTACTGTTTATAGTGATGAGTGGGGTGCCACAACTATCAGTACCAGGACCAGTACTGTTTATAGTTATGAGTGGGGTGCCACAACTATCAGTACCAGGAGCAGTACTGTTTATAGTGATGAGTGCGGTGCCACAACTGTCAGTACCAGGACCAGTACTGTTTATAGTGATGAGTGGGGTGCCACAACTGTCAGTACCAGGACCAGTACTGTTTATAGTGATGAGTGGGGTGCCACAACTGTCAGTACCAGGACCAGTACTGTTTATAGTGATGAGTGGGGTGCCACAACTATCAGTACCAGGACCAGTACTGTTTATAGTGATGAGTGGGGTGCCACAACTATCAGTACCAGGACCAGTACTGTTTATAGTGATGAGTGGGGTGCCACAACTATCAGTACCAGGACCAGTACTGTTTATAGTGATGAGTGGGGTACTCACAACTATCAGTACCAGGAGCAGTACTGTTTATAGTGATGAGTGGGGTGCCACAACTATCAGTACCAGGACCAGTACTGTTTATAGTGATGAGTGGGGTGCCACAACTATCAGTACCAGGAGCAGTACTGTTTATAGTGACGAGTGGGGTGCCACAACTATCAGTACCAGTACTGGTTATATATGAGGAACACTAGAGAGAGGAAAGTTATGATGGTGTTACGGTGTAATGGTTCGGGCCGCTCTGGGCTATTGGCAGGTCACAACTGAGCGAGAAAAAATCATAAAAGTTAAAACGGGACTGGATGAGGGAGCGGGAAGAAGAGAGTAGTGGTAGTAGAACCAACAGCAGTGATAGTAGTTGTGGTAGTAGAACCAACGGCAGTGATAGTAGTTGTGGTAGTAGAACCAACGGCAGTGATAGTAGTTGTGGTAGTAGAACCAACAGCAGTGATAGTTGTGGTAGTAGAATCAACAGCAGTGATAGTAGTTGTGGTAGTAGAACCAACGGCAGTGATAGTAGTTGTGGTAGTAGAACCAACGGCAGTGATAGTAGTTGTGGTAGTAGAACCAACGGCAGTGATAGTAGTTGTGGTAGTAGAACCAACGGCAGTGATAGTTGTGGTAGTAGAACCAACGGCAGTGATAGTTGTGGTAGTAGAACCAACAGCAGTGATAGAAGCTGTGGTAGTAGAACCAACAGCAGTGATAGTAGTTGTGGTAGTAGAACCAACGCAGTGATAGTAGTTGTGGTAGTAGAACCAACGGCAGTGATAGTTGTGGTAGTAGAACCAAGGGCAGTGATAGTAGTTGTGGTAGTAGAACCAACAGCAGTGATAGTTGTGGTAGTAGAACCAACAGCAGTGATAGTAGTTGTGGTAGTAGAACCAACAGCAGTGATAGTAGTTGTGTATAGAACCAAACAGTGATTGTAGTTGTAGAGAACCAACAGCATGTAGATGTAGTAGACCAACAGCAGTGATAGTAGTTGTGGTAGTAGAACCAACAGCAGTGATAGTTGTGGTAGTAGAACCAACAGCAGTGATAGTAGTTGTGGTAGTAGAACCAACGGCAGTGATTGTAGTTGTGGTAGTAGAACCAACAGCAGTGATAGTAGTTGTGGTAGTAGAACCAACGGCAGTGATAGTAGTTGTGGTAGTAGAACCAACGGCAGTTATAGTTGTGGTAGTAGAACCAACGGCAGTGAAGTTGTGGTAGTAGAACCAACAGCAGTGATAGTTGTGGTAGTAGAGCTAACGGCATTGATAGTAGTTGTGGTAGTAGAACCAACAACAGTGATAGTAGCTGTGGTAGTAGAACCAACAGCAGTGGTAGTAGAACCAACAGCAGTGGTAGTAGAACCAACAGCAGTGGTAGTAGAACCAACAGCAGTGGTAGTAGAACCAACAGCAGTGGTAGTAGAACCAACAGCAGTGGTAGTAGAACCAACAGCAGTGGTAGTAGAACCAACAGCAGTGGTAGTAGAACCAACAGCAGTGGTAGTAGAACGAACAGCAGTGATAGTAGTTGTAGTAGTAGAACCAACAGCAGTGGTAGTAGTAATGGTAGTAGATCTAACAAGAGTGGTAGTTTTGGTAGTAGAAACAACAACAGTGTTAGTAGTGGTAGTAGTTGTGGTAGTATAAACAACAACAGTGGCAGTAGTAGTGGTAGTAGAAACAACAGTGTCAGTAGTTGTGGTAGTATAAACAACAGTGGTAGTAGTTGTGGTAGTATAAATAACAGCAGTGGTAGTAGTTGTGGTAGCAGAAATAACAGTGGTAGTAGTTGTGGTAGTATAAACAACAACAGTGGTAGTAGTTGTGGTAGTATAAACAACAACAGTGGTAGTAGTTGTGGTAGTATAAACAACAACAGTGGTAGTAGTTGTGGTAGTAGAAACATCAACAGTGGAAGTGACAGCAACAGTGCTGGTCACAGCAACAGTGCTGGTCACAGCAACAGTGCTGGTCACAGCAACAGTGCTGGTCACAGCAACAGTGCTGGTCACAGCAACAGTGCTGGTCACAGCAACAGTGCTGGTCACGCAACAGTGTTCACTTTACTATCACCAACGATGCTCATTTTTTTTCCTGTCATATTGGAGATGGCAGCCGTCCTATGATCCAGTCCTCTGTCAACACTGTCTATCCTTATTCCAGCCTTCATGGATTCCGTCTTGTCGAATCAGCCATTACGCACAATATTTCGGATGTAAATATTAGTCCTTGCTGCGTTTCTCTAGATGCCTGTCTTTCTCAGTGCATTTTTCAAATGCTCTAATTTTCGGAGCAGCAGTAACTTCACCTCTCCCTCTCCCTTCCTCTTGATCTGTCTTCTGTATTTCCTTTGCCTTTTCAGCTTTCTGATTTTCCTCTTTCTTGCGTTCTTTTCTTTCCTAGCTTAGGCCAGTAGGCCTACTGCAGTTTTTCCCTTCCCTCTTTATTTCTACATATACATGATTCAGTTATTACAGACCTAGCTGACGTCACTGTATAGAAAGCCCCAAGATGCGACCCACAACAGTCGGCTAGCACCCAGATACCTACTTACTTCTAGGTGAACAAGGGCAGCAGGTGCAAAGAAGCATGACCAACGTTTCACCCGTGCCGGGATCGATCCTCTTACTCTCAGTGTGTGAGCTAAGGACGCTACCAACCAAGCCATCAGCATCCTTTAATCTCCAACACCTTGCGGTGGAAATTATAGGTTAATTTACTCTCGTTACCCAAACAAAACCCACGAGGGTTTTGTCTGGGTGTGTCTAGTCCTGCGGCGATCTTTTTTTATGCTTTACAAACATGGGCCGGTAGGCCTCAACTACTACTACTACTACTACTACTACTACTACTACTACTGCTACTACTACTACTATTTCTTGTTCATTCACTACTACGGTACTACATTTTCTACGGTTTCTTTCATCGCTAATAAAACGATTACTGCTTCTACCTCACTACTAGTAGTACCACTGCTGCTACTATTATTACTATATCTACCACTGCTATTACTTCCACTACTACTACTCCTCCCTCCTTGATAAGGAATTAGACAAATGCAACATCTGATAGTTTTTTCTGAAGGTGCTTCGCCAGCCAGTGACTTTACCAGGTCAATACGTAGATCAAATACGAAGACAGTGGGAGATGAGGTAATTAGTTCCTCACTCTGGAAGCCGGTTTAAGCACCTAAGTCTTGATGAATCGGAAGAACTGGCAGGAACCGACCTAGACTGTCCTGGAAGACCGAGTAGCAGAGGGCGAGATGCTCAGGATCAAGGCGGATAGAAATAGATGGATTGCAAGTGTAAATCTGTTGGTGGAAAGTTATAATAAACAAACACACAGACGGACACGGACACGGACACGCACACACACACACACACTTCTAAGCTCTCCAACTAATGACGTGTGTAATGAGAATGTAGGTCTCATTGTCACAGAGGACATCATTATTCTTCAAGTTGAGTCACTAGTTGAGGTTGATTTGTGTGTGTACTCACCTAGTTGTGGTTGCAGGGGTCGAGTCTCAGCTCCTGGACCAGCCTCTCTGCTGGCTGCTACTGGGTTAACTCTACTGGTAGTGCGAAGGATTCTATCATATTGTCCTTAAAGCTATATATGGAGTCTGCCTCTACCAATCCGCTGTTAAGATCATTCCACTTCCTCACAACTCTAAGGCTAAAGAAACATTTCCTAACATCCCTGTGCCTCACCTGTTTTTTTTTTTTAACTTCCAGCTGTGCCCTAGTGTACCTGAGTCCCGCCTCTCAAATATCATCGTCTGGAAGATTTACAAACATTTAGGATTTATCTCAATATTATTGTTAGTAGCATATCAATCAAATACCGTATGATATTTAAAAAAACAAAATGTAATTTTTTTTTATCATTGGCATTATTCAAGAAAAAACTGTCTCAGTATCAATAAAATTCCTCAAATCAAATTCAATAAATGCTATTTGTCCTACAGGAAAATTAGGCAAGACTTACTACAACAAATCTGATCTTGGCAGCAGATCAACAGACACGTGGACAAACGCATCCACATTAATAAATCTGAGTAAAAAACGCCGTCAATGCACAAGAAATATTCACTTCCATCTACTAAATTGTTACCAGAAAACGTCGAAGTTGGTACATACCATTCTGGTAAAATAAGATAATGGTAAATAAAGAGTCAGCAAAACCCTAATGTGAAACACTGGCGGCAGACTGCTTCAGTGCTTGCTGTGTTGTGAAACACTGGCGGCAGACTGCTTCAGTGCTTGCTGTGTTGTGATGCACTGGCGGCAGACTACTTCAGTGCTTGCTGTGTTGTGAAGCACTGGCGGCAGACTGCTTTCAGCTGCTTAGTCTGTGTGTTGTGAAGCACTGGCGGCAGACTGCTTCAGTTCTTGCTGTGTTGTGAAGCACTGGCGGCAGACTGCTTCAGTGCTTGCTGTGTTGTGAAGCACTGGCGGCAGACTGCTTCAGTGCTTGCTGTGTTGTGAAACACTGGCGGCAGACTGCTTCAGTGCTTGCTGTGTTGTGAAACACTGGCGTCAGACTGCTTCACAATACTCGTCAGCAGGAACTCGCGAAGAGTAGTTCAAATAATTTAAGCAATATGAAAGTGCAGATTGAAACTCGGAAAGCTTTCCTGTGCATAGGAAGCCACTGTACTGGTTCCTGTTGCAATCAAAAAGTGGGTTTAAACAGAAAACAGAGTTGACGAATCGGTGACGTTTGGTGTCAACAGACAATGAATCGAATTTTGACAGGGTGAGATCAACAGCGCTATCAATCGTACAAGATCGGCTTTGTATTAAATCACACACACAAAACAGCTAGATGTCTCGTGTGAGCTAGATTGTCTCGTGTGAGCAAGATTGTCTCGTGTGAGCAAGATTGTCTCGTGTGAGCAAGATTGTCTCGTGTGAGCAAGATTGTCTCGTGTGAGCAAGATTGTCTCGTGTGAGCAAGATTGTCTCGTGTGAGCAAGATTGTCTCGTGTGAGCAAGATTGTCTCGTGTGAGCAAGATTGTCTCGTGTGAGCAAGATTGTCCCGTGTGAGCAAGATTGTCTCGTGTGAGCAAGATTGTCTCGTGTGAGCAAGATTGTCTCGTGTGAGCAAGATTGTCTCGTGTGAGCAAGATTGTCTCGTGTGAGCAAGATTGTCTCGTGTGAGCAAGATTGTCTCGTGTGAGCAAGATTGTCTCGTGTGAGCAAGATTGTCTCGTGTGAGCAAGATTGTCTCGTGTGAGCAAGATTGTCTCGTGTGAGCAAGATTGTCTCGTGTGAGCAAGATTGTCTCGTGTGAGCAAGATTGTCTCGTGTGAGCAAGATTGTCTCGTGTGAGCAAGATTGTCTCGTGTGAGCAAGATTGTCTCGTGTGAGCAAGATTGTCTCGTGTGAGCAAGGCTCACAGAATACCTCCCCAATACAAGCAATACCGGAACAGATGGACATGAAACCACACACTAAGATCCAAAATAATATTGCTGTTTTTTTTTCAGATGTTCCGGATGTATCACCAAGCTAAATTTTATGTCTGGGCGATAAGAAAAAGACAACAAAAGCTGCGGTGATGAAGGTCTTGCCAGGTAGTGAGCGTTCATGATGGCCGAGAAATACATCAGTCGCCCTCAAATAAGCCAAACTACGTCTAGCCAGTCAACACACACACAGTATTGGTCCTGAGGATCGAATCATCGGCAGAATTGTTTCAACTGGTTCACGCAAAATGCTTCCTCGCTGTCAGCTCGAAGCTGACACTTGATATAGGATGCTTTTCCTGACTCCTTTTGTGCAATGATTCACCGATTTTTTATTCTTCACCAACTCCAAGACTGAGGACTGATTACCTCATCTTATGTATATAATTCTTCACATTATGTCCTTGTATTGTATTGATAAAGCCACTGGATGGCGAAACGTCTACAATAAAGATACCCAGATGTTGAACATGTGCTAAATAAGATAGTTAGGGAAGGGCATAACTATATCCCCGTCTTCTTCCATCCACCGCGAACTAGAGAGGAATGCTGACGTTCACACAATGAAACGTGACATTATAACCAGAAATAACGAATTCAACAGTTAGAGAATAAACTATCTTAACTAATAAACTACTGCTCTTTGTAACAGCCAAAGGGACAACAGTGAAGCAGTCGTATAGGAGGTAGACGCAGGCAGAGACTATTGCGACTCCGGTAGTAGCAATTACGAGATGGGAAGACAGTTATTTTGTGTTTCTACGAATGTGGATAAAAAATACCCACACCTGTTTATTTCTGGGAGTGGACGGTAGGGCAAATAGGAGGGGGATATCAGGTGTTAGTATACAGAAGTGGACGGTAGGGCAAATAGGAGGGGGATATCAGGTGTTAGTATACAGAAGTGGACTGTGGGGGGCTGTGTTTTGATGTAGGAATATGAAGATTTGAAGGTTTGCAGATGGATAGTGAGTGGATTTTTCTGGGGGTGTTGGGGGCGTGATAAATTCTGGATAAGGGTTGAGGTGCGATAGTGTTATTCCATATTCTTCACCACATATCCAACTTGTTTCTCTTATCTTCACTCTCCTGTTCTTGAAAATAGACTCACTCATCATATTTCTAAGATTTAATACTGAAATTCTTGGATATCCAACAACTCGCGGGTTTGTTGCTGTGTTGTATTTAATTGATTTTGTTGCGTTGTGACGCAGTGAGTGAGGTTAAGACTGCGTCATTAAGAGAAAGTCCGTCTCACTAGTAATGCAGAGAACATCGAGTTTGTACAATTATTGACGGTGATCGACTTGCACAGGTTTGGTGCCTCACATTAAGTATATAATGTAAAAAGGGCCTGCAATTTCGCCCGCCTTGAAAAGGGCCTTTAGTGTACCGCAGTATTCCAGACTAGAGAGACCAAGTGACTTAAAGACGATCATCATTAGTTTGGCATTTCTTGTTTTGAAAGTTCTCTTTATTCATCCTATCATTTTCTTGGCAGATGTGGTAGAGACATTGTTGTGATCTTTGAAGGAAGAACCTCTGACATTATCACTCTCAAGTCCTTCACATTAGTTTTCCGCTCTAATGTGTAGTTAGAACTTGCTTTATAATCCGATTTATCTTTTATTTCCTCAAGTTTTACATAGTGGAGTAATTAAAATTTGTCCTCATTGAACGTCACATTGTTTTCTATGGCCCATTGGAAAACTTGGTTTATATCAGTATGGAGATATACAGTGTACTTAGTGGATGACACTCATGCAGATTTTAGTATCGTCAGCAAAGGAAGACACAATGCCATGGTTTAAATCTCCGTCTATGTCAGAAATGAGGATGAGGATGGTAGAGAGTCCATGAACATTGTGCAACAGAACATTTCACTGCAACCGTCTCTGCTTTAACTCTGTTTACTGTTATTCTTTGTGTACTATTGGTTAGAAAGTTAAAGATCCATCTATTCACTTTTCCCGTTATTCCTTTATCAAGCATTTTGTGAGCTATTACACCATGATCGCAGTTGTTGAAGGTTTTCGCAAAGTCTGTGTATATTACATCTGCATTCTGTTTGTCCTCCAGTGCAACCAAGACCTTGTCATAGTGGTCCAGTAGTTGTGAGAGGCAGGAACGAGCTGCTCTAAACCCACGCTGCCCTAGATTGTGCAGTTATTGAGTATCCAAGTAGACGGCGATCTTGCTTCTCAGAACCCTCTCAAAGATTTGTCTGATGTTGGACGTTAGTGCTTTACTGGCACCTTTGTGGAGCGAGGCTATATTCGTTGTTTTTAGTGACTATGTGATGACTCTCGTGTCTATGCTCACTTTCAGGTTCTTGGTGAACGCGGAGTTTCACGAGTCTGGGCCTGGGGCAGGGAGCATGGTCATGTCATTTTTTTTTTTTTTTTTCAAATTCCAGTGGTATAAGGGTTAAATCGGAAATTCTGGAAATATTGACAAAAATTTTGAGCTCTAGCAGTACCTTATTCTTTTATAACCATACTACTTGATATTTCGTCTACAATTTTTATATGGTTATGGACTAGTTTGCTCTTTCATTTTCAGACAGCCTTCCAGCTTGACTCTCTGGTTCCTGGCCCTCTGCTGAACCTGTGTTTTCCTGCTTTCTTGTTCCACCTCTCCTCCACCTGCATATCATTTCCTTTCATTGACAGTTATCCCACGGATTAATCTTTGTATTTGTCTTCTCTCACTGTTTGGATTGAAATCAATTCAAGGGAGGCTTTTAGCTCATCTGTGAAGTTATCCCTCAGCCTCCGGCGACCACCTGCCCTTCAGCTCATTGACCAGCTGTGTTCCTCACTTCTTGAAAACTTCGTAGCTGCCTCTCGTGATGCTGCACCTCCCGGTTGCCCTCGTTTTTCAGTCCTTAGTCCATCATGAACTACATTAAGATGCAGACGTTGTTGAATACTATAAACGCTCCTACTACTTGCACTTACAATGGGCTGAGTACTAGGGTCATCCACCCACTAAAAGATTTTCATCCACTTTGTACCAAGCATCTACTTAGTGTCATACATCCATTCAGTGTTAGCCAATCACTTAGTGACATCCTCTTAGTGCCATCTACCCACAAAATGGAACACATTCTGGGCAAAGATAACAAGTGTATCGTGGTGAGTATCTGTGTTACAGCTACCATGCATTTCCTCTCTGTGGTACAGGTCATTACTAATCTTTCCTGGGATCACGTGGAGCATCGTCAATTCTGTGAAATAATATTCCTCAACTTGGCACTTGTCTCATTAATACCCCTCCTTAAAATCTTTACATGGCTTCTTTCTAAGGAAAAAACTCCTCTTAAAGGTTCTGCCTTGGTTTCTGCCTCATGAATACTCCTCTTGGTTGATGTATAATTATTTCTCCTACCTCTACAACCACCAGTGAAAGTAACAGCAACGACTACCACCACTGATGTCAGCAACAGCAGTGCCACGACTACCACCACTGATGTCACCAGCAGCAGTGCCACGACTACCACCACTGATGTCAGCAGCAGCAGTGCCACGACTACCACCACTGATGTCAGCAGCAGCAGTGCCACGACTACCACCACTGTCTGCAGCAGCAGTGCCACGACTACCATCTCCACCACAAAATTTATTTAATGATTATTTACTGGTATACTGATAAAACAACAATGAATTAATATAAATAATGCAAGGAATAAGAGAAAATATGCTAAACAGATTAAGGAAGACGAGAGATAATGAGATGGAGGTAAGTATCTCAGACTTCGTCTCTGGAGTCCTTACTCAGGACAATGAGGTAATTCCCTTGCTCCTCTCTGGTATTATCGAGGCTCCTGTATGTCAAGACATTAAGAAAGCTCATTTAATCTTCTGAACCAGACAAGTATTTCTTCTAAGGAGAGAGAGAGAGAGAGAGAGAGAGAGAGAGAGAGAGAGAGAGAGAGAGAGAGAGAGAGAGAGAGAGAGAGAGAGAGATAGATTCGGCGTTGTCGTGATTGTAATGGAAGAATCCAAAAACACTAGATGTATTTAGGTCGCTGCGGGATAATCCCAGCCGCTTGTCCCTCGATGCACGAGACAGGAATAGTGTACAACAGTGGAGACAAATATCACAAAATACGGCAGCACTTTAGGTTTGAAGGCGCTCGGGAGATGCGTTGAGTTTGGAAAGCGACTGGCTGAGACCCGCACAAATTTTCTCGTGAAAATCAGTTCTTGAATAATAAACGAAAGCCTTGGAGGCAGTGGAAGACAACACAATATGTAAGAATGTATCGTATTTGGAATAAAGTCTTATACAAATATAGCGTGCCAGGACTCGCTTAACTCGTGTAGCCAGGTATAGATACTCAAAAATCCAGGATAGAGGAATTAATGTACAATTGCTATGGATTCCATCACACATTGGATTACTCCTTCATGATAAAGTTGATATGTTAGCCAAGAAGATCACTCAGAAGGAGAATGTAGAATATAACTTTGGTATATATGTGTCTAGCATTAGGAATAATATTAGGAGAGAAATAAATAATGAAAATGATTGCTATAAGAATGCAGTTAGAAGCCTGAGTAGATCTATAACCCACTATGATAACATGAACACAGATAAGCATGTTTATGGAGCAACTTGCAATGTGAACAGACTGATGTTGTAGTGGCCAGGCTTAGGCTTGGCTACAAGTACTGACTGATGTTGTAGTGGCCAGGCTTAGGCTTGGCTACAAGTACTTCTGGCAGTTTGGCAGACACACAGATGATGATCAAACTAAATGCAAATTATGTGATCAGGCATATGGTCACTGTCTTGAACACTATGTGCTTAATTGTCCACTTATTGAGGAATATAGAGATAGACAGTATAATAACCTATGTGACATGTCAAGATATCTTATTAATGAAAATAAGATACCAGATATACTAAGCAAATTTCCTAAATTTGTTTGTAACAGATAAGTGAACTGTAGATATAAATGCAAATGTACTCCTGTTACCCCTTTTGGGGCCTAGTTCCTAGACCTTTTGTGTATCCATATGCTCTTGCGCTACCGTCCACAGGATGGATATGGGATGCACAATAAACTAGCCACTTCGGTGGCAAAAATCTTAAGAAAAAAAAATCTTTTAACTCGTGAAACTTAAACCTCCATAATAACAGTTTCCAATATTTCTCAGTTTTCATTTTTCTTTTGTATTTTATTTCAAATGTTCTACAGTCGTATAAGAAAGAAATATTTGATAGTTACTCTTAAGAAAGGACAGAGTAACTTCTCGAGACACGAGTACAACAGAGAGAGTTCAGTAACAGTTCGAAGCTTGCTAGGTGTGAGTTAGTTCTGTGTTGATGGAACATACACAGCTAGGTGTGTATGTTGAACACATACACTCTAGGTGTGTATGTTGAACACACGTACACTCTAGGTGTGTATGTTGAACACACGTACACTCTAGGTGTGTATGTTGAACACACGTACACTCTAGGTGTGTATGTTGAACACACGAACACTCTAGGTGTGTATATTGAACACACCTGTTCGCCAGGAATATTTACTGACCACATCCCTATACCTTCAGTGTGTTTATTGACGCCACCCCCATACCCAAGGTGTATACATGAAGTACATACCTATTTCCTATGTGTAGGCTTCCTGAGCACACACCTACACTCTAGGCTGTGCTTAGTGACCATTCTCTTACACCCTAAGTGTGTATACCGACCACACACCTACATCCTAGGTGTGTATATTTACCACACCCCCTACACCTAGCTGTCTATCTTCACCCCATCCCCCCGTTTTCTTGTACCTCGCTTTCCTTCCTTCCCCTACTTTTCCATTGTCTCCCTCTCTTCCTCCTCACTGACGCAGCAGTGTGTAAAATAAGACAGGTTGGTGTAGAGGTGTTAGCTGTGTTTACATTACTGACTGGAGAGGATCACTAGGCAGCTTCTAGTGTCTCACCCAGCCTTGTGAAACTCTCCACACTAATTACGCCAAGACCCTCGGCTCCAAATGCTTATAAATTCTTTACAAATACTACAGTAATTTAGCTATATACATTCATATACGTACATTTGCACAAGAAATAAAGGATACATAGAGGAATTTACTCAGACATCTTTGTGCGTAGACAATATATACTAGGCTCTGCGTTTCGTCATTCTTTCTTTAAATCTCTCTCTCTCTCTCTCTCTCTCTCTCTCTCTCTCTCTAAATAGACCAACTTGATAATATACATTCGGTGAAATCGTATTTAATGCTTATATCCTCTTAATTACGAGATCCACTCAACTTATGTATTATTTTTATACTTTCCAGCAAAGAAATATTTTCTGCGTTTATTGTTCATAATTCAAATTTTGAGTAAATCTGAAATCCACGTTTTGACTCTGAATTTGTTGAAATTTGTTTATGTTTTTTTTTAAATGTATGTTTAGTACCATTGCTGTGTTCTCAAATTTTGCTTGATATCACTAGTATGTACTCAAACTTGACATAATATTACTGCTGTGCATGTACTCAAACTTGACGCATCACTTGTGCATGTACTCAATATTGACATATGACTGTTGTGTACTCAAACTTGACATATAATTGTTGTGTACTCAGACTTGACATATCACTGTTGTTGTGTACTCAGAATTGACATATCACTGTGGTTGTGTGTACTTCAGGGATATTGACATACTGTTGTTACTAATTGACATATCACTGTGGTTGTGTACTCAGATTGACATATCACTGTGTTGTGTACTCAGACTTGACATATAGTCACATGTTGTTGTGTACTCAGACTTGACATATCACTGTGGTGTTGTTGTACCTCCAGACTTGACATATCACTGTGGTTGTGTACCGACTTGACAGTCACTGTTTTTTACTCAGACTTGACATTCACTGTTGTTGTTACCAGACTTGACATATCACTGTTGTTGTGTACTCAGACTTGACATATCACTGTGGTTGTGTACTCAGACTTGACATATCACTGTGGTTGTGTACTCAGACTTGACATATCACTGTGGTTGTGTACTCAGACTTGACATATCACTGTTGTTGTGTACTCAGACTTGACATATCACTGTGGTTGTGTACTCAGACTTGACATATCACTGTGGTTTCGTACTCAAACATGACTTAATATCACTGTTAGAGAAGTTGGATCTATCGTACAGTGTAAACAATAGTCTTTTAACATCCTTTTATTTATTCAAGGTTGAATTTTAATATTTTATTTAATGTCGGACATAAACTATAATTACCTTTTTTTTTTATCTCTCTTGTATATTCTCGCGGTAATTTTTTAATATTTTTTAGCACAATTTAAAATTTTCTTGGCACTTCTTCTCTGAAAAGCTAAATATTTTTTTCACCACGTAACTAATTTTTTTTGTTTATCTTCTTTCATTCATTGTACTCAAGTATCTTTCCTTACGATTTTTTATCTTAAAATTTTAGCATTAAGACGTATATATGTTTGTTTATTTCCCGGTAGAAATATATTGCTCTTAAATTAGAATAACTTTTGTAGCGAGACTTCTACTTGTGTTATCTCAGTGTTGTTGTAGAACAATGATAACATTATCGTAGTGTGGACTGATACTTGTGTTATCTCAGTGTTGTTGTGGAACAATGATAACATTATCGTAGTGAGGAGTGATACTTGTGCTATCTCAGTGTTGTTGCAGTACGATCAGTAGTTGCAAATATAATGTTATCACAGAGTTGTAAGAACAGTAGGACAGCATAACTAGGCAGACCATTTACCTGCTCAACCATTAACTCCTCACATTCCAGGATAGTCACTATAACAGGAGGCCTGGTCACAGACCGGGCCGCGGGGGCGTTGACCCCTGGAATTCTCTCCAGGATAACTAGGGGGGGGGGAACAAGTCACCAGTTCCACTAGTACCTCACACACGAGTATACAACATAACCAGCCAGACTACCTACCTTATCCACCAGTAAGGTCAACCAGAAACCACAACCAATACCAAAAATATCTTTAACAACTACCAATAATAACATGTAGTAGAACAACCAATAACAACAGCCACAAGCAACCAACACTAACAACAACCAGTAACAATAACTAATAACAAGCAATAACAACTAATAACAACCAACAGTAACACTCAGTAAGACATCCCTGACTTCACTAAGACATTACTAGCTTCACTATCTTAGTGAGATAACACTAGCTTCACTATCATTTTGAGACGTGATAAGCTTCACTGTATTCATTACATTACCTCTTCATCATCACGGCAGGATATCACTCTCTTCACTATCTCTCAGGGACATTCCCCTCTTTCACTATTTTTTCTTAAGCTATCACCATACAGCTCAGCTATCACCATACAGCTCAGCTATCACCATACAGCTCAGCTATCACCATACAGCTCAGCTATCACCATACAGCTCAGCTATCACCATACAGCTCAGCTATCACTAGTTTCATAAAAAAAAAACATTTAACTAATTGTATTTACCATGATTTCGTGAGTCAAGTCTTATTATTATTAATTATTATTTGTATTATTATTAGGGCAGGTTCTTATTGCATTCTTAATATTATGTTGAACACTTGACCCTGGTTATATTCAACTTCTTCAAGATACTTCCTTTGACTAATTTATCAGAGAGAGAAATAATATTGTATAAGATAGAAAGGAGAAACACCTGGGTACGTAAACTTATATATGTTTTTGTACGCACACAAAAGAGCGATCAGTTGCGTAAAGCTGAACTTGTTAACAAAATAGCTCTTACCTGAGAGTTTGCTGACAACGATGCGTAAGTCTCCCGCTTACAAAGTTAATTACTAACACTTGTGCCTTTGCAATACAAATATCTGCATTTCTAGTTTTTCTTCGTAACAGAGAATGGCAAAATTTTTCATCATTTCATTTTCCAATGACGACGAACTTCACATCTTTAATAAACTTCAAAAGGAACTTACAGGAATATATATATTTTTTGTGATTTTTTATTTTTTCAATTTTTACTATTTATGCAAAGAAATCTGTAAGACAGCAGACATAACAGAATTATGTGGCTGTTAGTCGTTAATTTCCTTTTCTTTTTGGGAAGCATATTCTAAATACGAGTCCATAGATCAATGAATTATCTCTGATTATAATAATAATAAATTATAATAATCTTTATTTCTACAAGTACATGGACGACGTATACAGACCATAGCTAACAACAGTGCCATACTATATAGAAAGGCCCTTGTTAGGCAGAGCATTTCGGGCACAAAAAATTAAGTTAATTTTGTCCCCAGGATGAGATCTACACCAGATGATTAACACCCAGGTACCTATTTACTGCTAGTCCAACATTGACAGCAGGTGTCTCAAGGAAACACGCCCTGATGTTTCCACCCGTACCAGAGATCGAACCACGGACCTCTGTCTGTAGTGTTACTGCGTACTTGTGTAGTATACTTAGATAATCCCAGATACTATATAGATATGCTCCCTTTCTAGCCGATAATCCCAGCTACTTTATAAATATGCTTCCTTGCTATATCTATAAAGTAGCTGACACTTTGCTCTGTCTTATCGTTAAACTGCAGATTTAACTTTGTAAATACTGTATATAGTGGGGAAAGAATATATGGGTAAATAAAAACTATCCACTCTGTGTTTATCTTGAACTTTATTGTCAGGTTGCTCTTTGTCTACTGGCTTTAGTTAGGTCCATGAATCTACACTGCGTTCGCAATACAGGTCAAGACGCAAGAGGAAAATCTTTATTTAATCCTAAACAGTGTTCAAATATCTGAGCCAGAGCAAAAGAAAACGGGAAGCTGGATATCAAAGAGAGTAATACTTATTCAAATGGAATAATTTGCATCATACAGAAATCAAGGGGAACTTTTTATTGGAAGTTTGAGCCAAGGCTGAGTTTTATTATTGGAAAAAAGCAAATACAACGCCTTATAAGGTATACGAACACCTTGAGGTCAGGCTCGGAGGAAGACAGGTCAGCGGTCAAATGTGTGGTCATGTATTAGTGAGATCAGAGGAAGTCAGGAAATGTACCCAAATATCCCTTCCAAAAACTCAATGGCTCTATAACATTGTGACCTATAACAAACATTGTGACCAATCAGGTCACAGCAAAAAAAGATAAAACAGCCCTTGGCTAAACAGCATCTTCAAATACATTGACCAGACGAATACATATTAAAAAAATTACTGAATAAACTTAATTTTCAAAGATCTGGAGAAAAGATATACATCAACACTTAATATGTTTATAAATAAATCTAAACGAGTGTATTTTTCCAACAAGTCCCAAGAAGAAGTAAGACATCTGAATGACCTGGAAAACTCTCTCAAATATTAAGCTCAAGCAAAATTGTTGAGACTAAAGGAAATATGTTGGTAAGACCTAGCGACCCCCTCGTCTGAATTACCAATACAGTAAGTAAAGGTAACGACTCAACTATACAGACTTCTCAGCTATAAGGACTAACCTTGCCAACAAAATACACCTGTGAGTTTTAGGACACACTTGCCGTGGGACCCCCACCCGTTCCCTGATCTGTTTGCAATAGTGTTATTGCGATTTCGTGGGTCCTGTTGATCCAAATCACTTCACCATTCATACTGATGCTGCAACATAAGTAAAAACCAAAAATATTCCTTAATTCAGTAGTCACCAATACAAACTCTGAAGTAAATTCTTGACATATCATAACTCGTAAACCAAGTCAAAGATCGCAAGATACTGCATTTTAACTCGGCAAATTAAATATTCAGAAGTTATAAGTTAATTTTATGACTGCTCCAAATGCTCTGCAAGACGAGAGTTGCTTATACATGGGAATTAATCCTACGTCACTTGTATAGAAATAAAATTTCTCATTTGTCATTGTCATATCTTGTCCGGAGTACCGCAAGTACATATGAGAAGCTGCTGCTATTTTTGTCTAGAGTACTGCCATTCTCTTTCTCTACCTCGTCTAGAGTACTGCCTGTACTCTTCCTCTACCTCGTCTAGAGTACTTCCAGTTCGCTTCCTCTACCTCGTCTAGAGTACTGCTCCTATTCTTCCTCCACCTCGTCTAGAGTACTGCCTGTAATTATTCCTCTACCTCGTCTAGAGTACTGCCCGTAACTCTTCCTCTACCTCGTCTAGAGTACTGCCTGTAACTCTTCCTCTACCTCGTCTAGAGTACTGCCTGTAACTCTTCCTCTACCTCGTCTAGAGTACTGCCTGTAACTCTTCCTCTACCTCGTCTAGAGTACTGCCTGTAACTCTTCCTCTACCTCGTCTAGAGTACTGCCGTAACTCTTCCTCTACCTCGTCTAGAGTACTGCCTGTAACTCTTCCTCTACCTCGTCTAGAGTACTGCCTGTAACTCTTCCTCCACCTCGTCTAGAGTACTGCCCGTAACTCTTCCTCTACCTCGTCTAGAGTACTCCTGTAACTCTTCCTCTACCTCGTCTAGAGTACTGCCTGTAACTCTTCCTCTACCTCGTCTAGAGTACTGCCTGTAACTCTTCCTCTACCTCGTCTAGAGTACTGCCTGTAACTCTTCCTCACCTCGTCAGAGTACTGCCTGTAACTCTTCCTCTACCTCGTCTAGAGTACTGCCTGTAACTCTTCCTCTACCTCGTCTAGAGTACTACCCGTAACTCTTCCTCTACCTCGTCTAGAGTACTGCCTGTAATTATTCCTCCACCTCGTCTAGAGTACTGCCTGTAACTCTTCCTCTACCTCGTCTAGAGTACTGCCTGTAACTCTTCCTCTACCTCGTCTAGAGTACTGCCTGTAACTCTTCCTCTACCTCGTCTAGAGTACTACCCGTAACTCTTCCTCTACCTCGACTAGAGTACTGCCTGTAACTCTTCCTCTACCTCGTCTAGAGTACTGCCTGTAACTCTTCCTCTACCTCGTCTAGAGTACTGCCGTAACTCTTCCTCTACCTCGTCTAGAGTACTGCCTGTAACTCTTCCTCTACCTCGTCTAGAGTACTGCCTGTAACTCTTCCTCTACCTCGTCTAGAGTACTGCCTGTAACTCTTCCTCTACCTCGTCTAGAG
This sequence comes from Cherax destructor, assembly GCA_009830355.1. Lineage (NCBI taxonomy): Eukaryota > Metazoa > Arthropoda > Malacostraca > Decapoda > Parastacidae > Cherax > Cherax destructor. The sequence continues at coordinate 57,722 of WNWK01004274.1, read as the reverse complement.
TACTGCCTGTAACTCTTCCTCTCACCTCGTCTTGAGTACTGCCGTAACTCTTCCTCTACCTCGTCTAGAGTACTGCCTGTAACTCTTCCTCTACCTCGTCTAGAGTACTGCCTGTAACTCTTCCTCTACCTCGTCTAGAGTACTGCCTGTAACTCTTCCTCTACCTCGTCTAGAGTACTGCCTGTAACTCTTCCTCTACCTCGTCTAGAGTACTGCCTGTAACTCTTCCTCTACCTCGTCTAGAGTACTGCCTGTAACTCTTCCTCTACCTCGTCTAGAGTACTGCCTGTAACTCTTCCTCTACCTCGTCTAGAGTACTGCCTGTAACTCTTCCTTACCTCGTCTAGAGTACTGCCTGTAACTCTTCCTCTACCTCGTCTAGAGTACTGCCTGTAACTCTTCCTCACCTCGTCTAGAGTACTGCCTGTAACTCTTCCTCTACCCTCGTCTAGAGTACTGCCTGTAACTCTTCCTCTACCTCGTCTAGAGTACTGCCTGTAACTCTTCCTCCACCTCGTCTAGAGTACTGCCTGTAACTCTTCCTCTACCTCGTCTAGAGTACTGCCTGTAACTCTTCCTCTACCTCGTCTAGAGTACTGCCTGTAACTCTTCCTCTACCTCGTCTAGAGTACTGCCTGTAACTCTTCCTCTACCTCGTCTAGAGTACTGCCTGTAACTCTTCCTCTACCTCGTCTAGAGTACTGCCTGTAACTCTTCCTCTACCTCGTCTAGAGTACTGCCTGTAACTCTTCCTCTACCTCGTCTAGAGTACTGCCTGTAACTCTTCCTCTACCTCGTCTAGAGTACTGCCTGTAACTCTTCCTCACCTCGTCTAGAGTACTCCTGTAACTCTTCCTCTACCTCGTCTAGAGTACTGCCTGTAACTCTTCCTCTACCTCGTCTAGAGTACTGCCTGTAACTCTTCCTCTACCTCGTCTAGAGTACTGCCTGTAACTCTTCCTCTACCTCGTCTAGAGTACTGCCTGTAACTCTTCCTCTACCTCGTCTAGAGTACTGCCTGTAACTCTTCCTCTACCTCGTCTAGAGTACTGCCTGTAACTCTTCCTCTACCTCGTCTAGAGTACTGCCTGTAATCTCTTCCTCTCACCTCGTCTAGAGTACTGCCTGTAACTCTTCCTCTACCTCGTCTAGAGTACTGCCTGTAACTCTTCCTCTACCTCGTCTAGAGTACTGCCTGTAACTCTTCCTCTACCTCGTCTAGAGTACTGCCTGTAACTCTTCCTCTACCTCGTCTAGAGTACTGCCTGTAACTCTTCCTCTACCTCGTCTAGAGTACTGCCTGTAACTCTTCCTCTACCTCGTCTAGAGTACTGCCTGTAACTCTTCCTCCACCTCGTCTAGAGTACTGCCTGTAACTCTTCCTCTACCTCGTCTAGAGTACTGCCTGTAACTCTTCCTCTACCTCGTCTAGAGTACTGCCTGTAACTCTTCCTCTACCTCGTCTAGAGTACTGCCTGTAACTCTTCCTCTACCTCGTCTAGAGTACTGCCTGTAACTCTTCCTCCACCTCGTCTAGAGTACTACCCGTAACTCTTCCTCTACCTCGTCTAGAGTACTGCCTGTAACTCTTCCTCTACCTCGTCTAGAGTACTGCCTGTAACTCTTCCTCTACCTCGTCTAGAGTACTGCCTGTAACTCTTCCTCTACCTCGTCTAGAGTACTGCCTGTAACTCTTCCTCTACCTCGTCTAGAGTACTGCCCTCGCACCTAGACAAGCTCTTTACTTCAAGATAACTTCTCTCGCTCACTTTTAAAGTTCTCCTCTACTAACACTGTTTATGTAACTAAATGAAAAATTATTCATCTTGGGAGTTCATGACCTGGCATGTAATCTTGTGAATTTATCCTCCCGCCTCGTCCACTACTCAGGATCTGGGAAGGAGCCGAGTATTCCATGGTTTATAGCCACGCAATTACATACATTAAACTTGCACTGCAGTCTCGTCTCAATAAGACAGGTTATCGTATATATCTGGAGCACCGCAACTATTTATCTCTGTTTCTTCAGAAGGAATATTCGTAGGGTATTTTCAATGATGCTATCTAATGCGCTTAATTTTATAAGTAGGCTTAATGAGTGGGAAATTATGCGTCTATTTACCTCACTTGAGAATCAATCAAATTCGCTTTCCTCGATTCTTCTTTAATAACTGTACTTTTGATGTGTGTTTTTTATGCATGAAGGCGCTCAGGTATTTCTGGTTTTACTTATTTCCAAACCTATTCCATAAAAAAAAAAAACATTCCCTTCCCACTTATTTCCTTTCTTACGTCTTTCCTTCTCTATCTCTACACTACTCTGCCTCCATCCTCCCTCCCTCTCACCCTCCTCACAGATTGTGTTAAGTAAAACACTGCTGGTGTGGGGGTGTGAGTTGAGGTTGTGTTTCAGGGACCCAGGCCGCCGCCTCACCTGTCTTAACCAGCATCATAATCTCCACCTTCAGTTATTTTCAGCTTTGTAGACGACTTCAGTCACCTTCATATATAAATTTATTTACTTCTGCAGTGCTTTAAGACATGCATAAACGCGCTTGCATAAATATATAGACCCATTGTTTCTCCCTCCCTCTCTCTCTCTCACGTACTTTAACAGTATCAACGTGTCAAAACACACACACACACACACACACACACACACACACATACGAGACACTAAACTATAAACCAGTGTCACTTACGTGTATAGTGTGCAAAGTAATGGAGAAGATAATCAGGAGGAGAATGGTGGAGCACCTGGAACGGAAAAAGATTATAAACGACAACCAGCACGGATTCATGGAAGGCAAATCCTGTGTCACAAACCTTCTGGAGTTCTATGACAAAGTAACAGAAGTAAGACACGAGAGAGAGAGAGAGAGGTGGGTTGATTGCATTTTCTTGTTCTGCAGGAAGACCTTCGACACAGTTCCTCATAAGAGATTAGTGCAGAAGTTAGAGGATCAGGCGTGTATAACAGGAAGGGAACTGCATTGGATCAGAGAATACCTGACAGGGAAGCAACAACGGGTCATGGTACTCGATGAGGTATCACAGTGGGCGCCTGTGGCGAGCGGGGTCCCACAGTGGTCAGTCCTAGGACCAGTGCTATTCTTGGTAAATATGAATGACATGACGGACGGGATAGACTCAGAAATGTCTCTGTTCGCAGATGATGTGAAGTTAATGAGGAGAATTAAAACAGATGAGGATCAGGCAGGACTTCAAAGAGACCTGGACATGTTGGACACCTGGTCCAGCATCTGGCTTCTCGAATTTAACCCCGCTAAATGCAAAGTCATGAAGATCGGGGAAGGGCAAAGAAGACTGCAGACAGAGTATAGGCTAGGTGGCCAAAGACTGCAAACCTCGATCAAGGAGAAAGATCTTGGGGTGAGTATAACACCAAGCACGTCTCCGGAAGCACACATCAACCAGATAACTGCTGCAGCATACGGGCGACTGGCAAACCTGAGAATAGCGTTCCGATACCTTAGTAAGGAATCGTTCAAGACACTGTACACCGTGTACGTCAGGCCCATACTAGAGTATGCAGCGCCAGTTTGGAACCCGTACCTGGTCAAGCACGTCAAGAAATTAGAGAAAGTGCAAAGATTTGCGACAAGGCTAGTTCCAGAGCTAAGGGGAATGTCCTACGAAGAAAGGTTAGGGAAAATCGGCCTGACAACACTTGAGGACAGGAGGGTTAGGGAAGACATGATAACGACATACAAAATACTGCGGGGAATAGACAAGGTGGATAGAGACAGGATGTTCCAGAGAGGGGACACAGAAACAAGGGGTCACAATTGGAAGTTGAAGACTCAGATGAGTCAAAGGGATGTTAGGAAGTATTTCTTCAGCCATAGAGTTGTCAGGAAGTGGAATAGTCTAGCAAGTGATGTAGTGGAGGCAGGAACCATACATAGCTTTAATACGAGGTATGATAAAGCTCATTGAGCAGTAGCGATCAGTAAAGAGGCAGGGCCAGGAGCTGAGTCTCGACCCCTGCAACCACAATTAGGTGAGCACAATTAGGTGAGTACACACACACACACCAGGCAGGGATAACAGGGAAGGCACTACAATGGATCAGGGAATACCTGAGAGGAAGACAGCAGCGAGTCATGGTACGTGGCGAGGTGTAAGAGTGGGCGCCGGTGACGAGTGGGGTTCCACAGGGGTCAGTCCTAGGACCGGTGCTGTTTCTGGTATTTGTGAACGACATGACGGAAGGAATAGACTCCGAAGTGTCCCTGTTTGCAGATGATGTGAAGTTGATGAGAAGAATTCAATCGGACGTGGACCAGGCAGAACTACAAAGGGATCTGGACAGGCTGCAAGCCTGGTTCAGAAATTGGCTCCTGGAGTTCAACCCCACCAAGTGCAAAGTCATGAAGATTGGGGAAGGGCAAAGAATACCGCAGACAGAGTACAGTCTAGGGGGCCAGAGACTACAAACCTCAATCAAGGAAAAAGATCTTTGGGCGAGTATAACACCAGGCACATCTCCTGAGGCGCACATCAACCAAATAACTGCTGCAGCATACGGGCGCCTAGCAAACCTAAGAACAGCATTCCGACATCTTAATAAGGAATCGTTCAAGACCCTGTACACTGTGTACGTTAGGCCCATATTGGAGTATGCAGCACCAGTTTGGAACTCACACCTAGCCAAGCACGTAAAGAAACTAGAGAAAGTGCAAAGGTTTGCAACAAGACTAGTCCCGGAGCTAAGGGGTATGTCCTACGAGGAGAGGTTAAGGAAAATCGACCAGACGACACTGGAGGACAGGAGAGATAGGGGAAACATGATAACGACATATAAAATACTGAGAGGAATTGACAAGGTGGACAGAGACAGAATGTTCCAGAGATGGGACACAGCAACAAGGGGTCACAGTTGGAAGTTGAAGACTCAGATGAATCACAGGGATGTTAGGAAGTATTTCTTCAGTCACAGAGTGGTCGGGAAGTGGAATAGTATGGGAAGTGATGTAGTGGAGGCAGGATCCATTCATAGCTTTAAGAAGAGGTATGATAAAGCTCATGGTGCGGGGAGAGTGACCCAGTAGCGGCCAGTGAAGAGGCGGGGCCAGGAGCTATGAATCGACCCCTGCAACCACAACTAGGTGAGTGCACCCACACACCCACACACACACGCACACAACAGGCCTAGTGTCTACTCGACTTGTGCCTAGGACAAAATGGTAACTAACACACAAACATAGGTGAGTACACACACAGACACACACTCGAACCCACAAACCCACCCACACACCCACACACACACACACACCCACACACACACCCAATAATGCCTCACTTAAACCCCATCCTCAGTCCTCATTAACTCTCCAGTAAATCCCTCTACCTCTGAATGGAGAGGATCAATGAAAACTAATATATCAGACACAAACACAACTATGTGGTAGTTTTACTGAGGTTGTATCGTTCATACATTCGGCTTTATGACGTAATTTGATGATGCCCAGAGTATGGGCGAAACATTGCCAATAAAAGGTAAAATTATTACTCATATCTTATCATATTACTCATATCTTATCATATCTTATCAATATATCATACAGAACAAGCCATATGAAGAAGAAAACCTTTAGTTCACGATCTTTCGCACTCTCGTGCATCGTCAGGAGCTATGCAATGTTGCAAGACAGCAACAGGCAGGAGGGAAAATGTTACTTTACTGGGTTCTTGAACACAGGCAGTGTGTTCAGAGGTTGTCCTGGGGGCCAGCCAGGCTCCCAGCCTGCCAGGGAGAGAGAGGAGGGTCTTGTTGGAGGGAGTCTGCCAGGATAGTGAGGACGAGCCGTGGTGACGCGGGGTGACCTGAAGGTAGATCTATGTCCACCAGGCGGCAGCACAGGTCTACGGGCACATCTTCCTTAGCAGTAGGCATGGAAAACAGGAATGGGGTAGGCATACCCAGCTACAGAAATTCTCTGAGGCAAGGCAGGTGTCAGTGGCAGCCCATATGGGTTACCACTGATACATTCTGCCTTGCCTCGGAGAATTTACCCTCCTACCTGTCGCTGTCTTGCAACATTGCATAGCTCCTGACGACGCACGAAAGATCTTGAGCTAAAGATTTCCATCTCAATCTGGCTTGTTCTGCATTCTTTTGCATCTGTATATCCTATGAATACCGACTACCGACGGAGTGTAGACTTCTATAATCGTCTCCCTCCGCAGCCACGACTAAATAGCTTAGAAAAGCCTGAAGAAATATATAGTATAATCAAGGGACTCACGTATCGCCTCCTCACAGCCCTGAGTCTGTGTGTTGGGTCTCTGGCTGTTTTGTGGTGTGGAAAATTGACGAATATGTCTGCCTAGAGAAAGGTGGAAGATGAAGGAGAGTGAGTGGGTGGGTGAGTTCGAAGAAGTTATAGATAATTAAGCAGAGAGGGAAGGGAAGAGAGAGAAAGAGAAAGAGAGGAAGAGAGAAAGAGGGAGAGAGAGAGAGAGAGAGAGAGAGAGAGAGAGAGAGAGAGAGAGAGAGAGAGAGAGAGAGAGAGAGAGAGAGAGAGAGAGAGAGAAGGGAGGGAGAAAGGCGTGTCAGGAGAGAGTGTTATAATCATGGGGGAGCGCTAAACCCGTAGGGATTATACAGCGATGGGGAAAGGGGGGGGGAGAGATGGAAAGTATTCAGGGTCAATTCAGGAAACCGGAGCACAGATCCAATTCCCTAGATAAAGAGCCCCTCACCAGCGTCAAGGAACCTCCCTTGAGGGGTGTGTCGGGAGAGAAAATTCTCATTCCGTTACAGTGTAACGCCTGTGTTATTGCGTACTTCTCTGGAGGCAAGTGAAATTAATGACTAAATTTGCGAGGGCGCCGAGTCAAATATTTCATTTGCTCTCAACGCAAACCAGGAATTTACGAGTGCCAACTTGTTAGATTCTCGGCCGGAAAGAAAGAAAGAGAGAGAGAGAGAGACATGGATAATAGTTCACATCCATCATTCATCATTGAAGTGAGTTAGTAATTTAAGGAGGTTCAAACATGCGCTGTTTGTTGTAACATAAGTAACGAAATTACTAGTCTGGAGCCACTGACCTTATTCCCTTACGTGGGCACATACGCTCGATGCTTCTAATGGTTTCCCTTCAGCTATGTGGGAAGAAAATGCTTTTTAACATGCTATAGCTTTATGCTTCATATGATACTAAATTATACAAATTAAATCATATGAACCCTCAAAGGGTTCAATAAGCGTATACGAGTCAAGAAAGATTTTTTCACTAGGATATACTTTGAGGGCTCACAGGTCAAAGGTTCATCAAAGTAACACTGTGTGCAGACAAGGTGTAATGAGGGAGTGGCCCCAGGGTACACACACCGTCATCGACCCCAGCAGCTACTCCTGTGTACTCTGAAATGTGTACTCTTATAAGAGAATCTGCAGCTTTCATTTATCCACAGCATTATTTTAGTTGAATCGATATTTTATCATGTAATAAGAGTCATAGACGTAATTATACTATACATAATACCAGAAGCATTCTCTCTCTCTCTCTCTCTCTCTCTCTCTCTCTCTCTCTCTTACTCTCCCAGCATCATTATACTGACAGCTGTGAGCACTTGGACAAACTCAGGACATGTTTTAGGGAGCATCAAAGTGAGCCATAACATCCTGATGGTGCGAATGTTACCAGGTGACTGTGTCCTTTCACACCCGGGTTTCACCTCTCACACCCGGGGTTCCACCTCTCACACCCGGGGTTCCACCTCTCACACCCGGGGTTCCACCTCTCACACCCGGGGTTCTACCTTTCACACCCGGGGTTCCACCTCTCACACCCACACCTACATTCTTCAGTAACTCTCTGGGCCTCGTCAATGAAGGATATAAACAATTATATCCTAAATTTTTAAAGAAGTTGACGGGTAAGCCAGTGGAAGGCCTCGGTCATATGACCAAAAGCTCCAGGGGCGGGTCATCATATGACTAAGACCCGCAGTCAGAAAACGATGGTCTTATTTCCTGACGAATCTTACCTAACCCCAAAAAAACAGTGACAGTGAAAACAAAACAGGAATCGTCAGAGGAGCCTTGAGCCTCAGACACACGAGTACTCAACCATGGCAACAAGCAGACGTGGACACACAAGTACTGACCATGGCAACAAGCAGACGTGGACACACAAGTACTGAACCATGGCAACAGGCAGACGTGGACACACAAGTACTGAACCATGGCAACAAGCAGACGGACACACAAGTACTGAACCATGGCAACAAGCAGACGGACACACAAGTACTGGACCATGGCAACAAGCAGACGTGGACAAAGTACTGGACCATGGCAACAAGCAGACGTGGACACACAAATACTGGACCATGGCAACAAGCAGACGTGGACACACAAGTACTGGACCATGGCAACAAGCAGACGTGGACACACAAGTACTGGACCATGGCAACAAGCAGACGTGGACAAAGTACTGGACCATGGCAACAAGCAGACGTGGACACACAAATACTGGACCATGGCAACAAGCAGACGTGGACACACAAGTACTGGACCATGGCAACAAGCAGACGTGGACACACAAGTACTGGACCATGGCAACAAGCAGACGTGGACACACAAGTAATGAACCATGGCAACAAGCAGACGTGGACACACAAGTACTGGACCATGGCAACAAGCAGACGTGGACACTCTGGAAGAGCAGATGGGAAGAAATATAGCATTTTTCACCCGAATATAAAAAAATATGTTAGAATGGAACACGAGACATTACTTAAATGAATGTTGGTAATTTCATTCTGTAATGTGCATGACGCTACTAGAAGTCACTGCCAGGATTTATGATAACCAGACATCAGCAAGAGTGACGTCTAGCAGTGTCTTGCATATTACAGGATGAAATTACCAAAAGTTCATTTTTTAAATGGCTTGTGTTCCATTCTAAATATATTTTTATATTTCTTCGGGTAAAAATGTCTGTTCGGGGGGAGGGGGATTTGAATGATAGCTCTGGGCCTTTCGTGTTGAAATCAATACATCAGGAGCTTACAATGTTGCAGAAAAGAAGAGGAAGTCCAAGCAAATACCGGTTTCCCTTAATTCCTTCATAAATGTTACCTTGGTCACACTCCAACAGCCCATCAAGTCATAAAAAACATTTGCCTCCACTCACCACCCAACACGATAATACCGTTGACAATTGTTTTAGTTTAATAAGGGGGAAGCGCTAAATCCGATGGTCACATAGCTCCTGTGAAATGGGCGGCATTCAGAATCGATCCAAGGAAGTGGAGGGTAAGTCCAGTGCCTTGGATCAAGGCGACCCTCCCCCCCAGTCCTCCTCTCTTCACGAAGCATAAAACAAGTTACATAATGCAAAATATTGCTATAGCATTTCGATATTAAAGGGGACAAAATGGCATCTACAAACACCGCTAACAGTTCCAACACTTTTCTAAGCACTATACATCAGCTTTGAAATTTTGAAGCCCATCAGAAGAGGCTTTCTAAAGGTATCTCATGGGAACCAACTTGGGGAATGGTCTTTATAAAATAGAGCAGAAGGCACCTGCGATGTGAATGGCTCATAGAACCTTAAAAAATTGAAGCCGGTAGGATAAGGCGTTATGAAGTAATAAACGAAAGCTTTGCAAGAATTTAGATGTAAGGAGAACACCAGTAGCACAAACAAGGACAGCAAATCTTAGAATTTCCTTCAGATACCTCATTAACTAATCGCTCTGGGCCTTGCACACAACGTATCTCACATCTCCATTAAAATACACATCACTAGTGCGGAATCCACACTTAAGAAAACACGTTCGTAAACTGTATAAATAACAGAGGTTTACATCTAGCTGGTCCTAGAACAGAAAGGGATGCAATACAAGGAAAGACTAAGGGAGCTAAAGATGCTAACCGAAGAGGAGGGCAGGAGGAGACAATCAGAGGCTCCAATTCAGCAGATGGGGACAGACAGTAAGGCAACAGAATATATGTTATAACTAAGGACGCAGATATACCCTGAGATATTCCATTTTTTTACATCCCCAAGACTGAAGAAGTCTTAGGGTGACTCACGAAATCGTATGACATGATTGCAAACAAACCAAGGTACGGGTTTGTGGCTTGCGCGCTTCCCTGGAGCTTTACTACTCACTTGCCGCGATTTCAATCCCCAGTGAGAAGAACTAGGTGAACACCTCTTCCTGAGAACTACTAGGAAAACACACCTCCGTGACGGTTAGGTGGCACCTCACTGAGTTAGGTGGCACTTCACTGAGTTAGGTGGCACCTCACTGAGTTAGGTGGCACCTCACTGAGTTAGGTGGCACTTCACTGAGTTAGGTGGCACCTCACTGAGTTAGGTGGCACCTCACTGAGTTAGGTGGCACCTCACTGAGTTAGGTGGCACCTCACTGAGTTAGGTGGCACCTCACTGAGTTAGGTGGCACCTCACTGAGTTAGGTGGCACCTCACTGAGTTAGGTGGCACCTCACTGAGTTAGGTGGCACCTCACTGAGTTAGGTGGCACCTCACTGAGTTAGGTGGCACCTCACTGAGTTAGGTGGCACCTCACTGAGTTAGGTGGCACCTCACTGAGTTAGGTGGCACCTCACTGAGTTAGGTGGCACCTCACTGAGTTAGGTGGCACCTCACTGAGTTAGGTGGCACCTCACTGAGTTAGGTGGCACCTCACTGGGTGAGTCATCTCCTTTTTATGTATCACCTCAGGGTTGAATATAGAAAATATACTTCTCTTGCCTCTTCACTGTGGTATTTTCACTTGTTTGCAGTCACATAAGTCCAACACCCTGCATGCCCACACCAGCCGCCCTGAAGGGCTGAAGGGATCACATTATTTCCCTTGTGTGGGATTGTGCATCTTCCCTGGCTGATCAGCAGGAAAAAATCACAAGCTCAATAAGTACAGTGACTTGGCCCACCAGTACAGCTTCGTCCCTATAGGCTCAGAAACCCTTGTTCATGTGAAAGAAAGCCATGGATTTCTCGGAGAACTGGGTTCAAAGCTCATCGAAACCACTAGAGACCGTGGACTTGCAATTTTGTCTTCCAGTGCCTCAAGGTGGCGATCCAGAGATGGAACGTCTGCCACGACTTAATCTTTAAGTAAAACGACACATGCGCAACTAATGTGACATTTATTGAGGTTCCCGAGGAGCTTAGTCAACCTATGACAGTTTGACAAAGCTCCTGGAGAGTGAATCGTTGCCACAGTAAAATGTCATACAAGTTTCATATATAACCTTTTTACTTAACATATTGTCGGTACTTCAAGCTTTATAATTTAATCTATACAATTCCCTGAGTTGTTTATTATAACATTATTGCGATTTCGTAACTTTAATTTTAGTAAAATACTTCAAATCCCTCTAGTGTAAGAGTTAAAAATGACTGTGTAATATTATAACAGTGCGTCAGTCCGAGGTATCCAATATTATCTCAGAAAAAAAAATGACTTAAAAAGTGAATTAAGACCTCGGCTTACTACTTGACGGGTCTGATGACGGACGCAGCGAGAGTCGCAAATTATTCCTGAGGAGGAACAAGGCTATCCATACTACGTTTTACGAGGGCGACTTCCTGATAATTACTCTTCTGAGAGTTGCCAGTGGTGCGAGAAAATTTCCACAGGCCACGACGAAAGGCGAACCCAGGAGGCTCTTAAAAGAAATATCTCCTGGGAAGAAATATCTGGAGGGTACCAGGTTCAATTTGCGCTAGAGAGTAAATGATGTTCCCTATATCGTCAAACACAAAATTAGCTGTGTTGTGCCCTTTTAAACATTTGTAGTTTTCTTTGTTATACTATATTCACTGGAATATTATGCAGGGCTGCGTTATAATGTATTCACTGGAATATTATGCAGGGGTGTGTTATAATGTATTCACTGGAATATTATGCAGGGCTACGTTATAATGTATTCACTGGAATATTATGCAGAGCTATGTTATAATGTATTCACTGGAATATTATGCAGGGCTCTGTTATAATGTATTCACTGGAATATTATGCTGGGCTACGTTATAATGTATTCACTGGAATATTATGCAAGGCTACGTTATAATGTATTCACTGGAATATTATGCAGGGCTCTGTTATAATGTATTCACTGGAATATTATGCAGGGCTATGTTATAATGTATTCACTGGAATATTATGCAGGGAACCATATTATGCATGGGAACCAACTTGGGGAATGGTCTTTATAAAATAGAGCAGAAGGCACCTGTGATGTGAATGGCTCATAGAACCTTAAAAAATTGAAGCCGGCAGGATAAGGCGTTATGAAGTAATAAACGAAAGCTTTGCAAGAATTTAGATGTAAGGAGAACACCAGCAGCACAAACAAGGACAGCAAATCTTAGAATTTCCTTCAGATACCTCATTAACTAATCGCTCTGGGCCTTGCACACAACGTATCTCAGATCTCCATTAAAATACGCATCACTAGTGCGGAATCCACACTTAAGAAAACACGTTCATAAGCTGTATAAATAACAGAGGTTTACATCTAGCTGGTCCTAGAACAGAAAGGGATGCAATACAAGGAAAGACTAAGGGAGCTAAAGATGCTAACCGAAGAGGAAGGCAGGAGGAGACAATCAGAGGCTCCAATTCAGCAGATGGGGACAGACAGTAAGGCAACAGAATATATGTTATAACTAAGGACGCAGATATACCCTGAGATATTCCATTTTTTTTACATCCCAAAGCCTGAAGAAGTCTTAGGGTGACTCACGAAATCGTAATGACATGATTGCAAACAAACCAAGGTACGGGTTTGTGGCTTGCGCGCTTCCCTGGAGCTTTACTACTCACTTGCCGCGATTTCAATCCCCACCCGTACCGTGGTAAGTCTTAGGGTGGTAAACAAGTGGAACGAATTTATAGAGAAGTTGGTGGAGGCAAACTTTATACACCACTTTAAGACTAGGCACGACAGGTTCCAGGAAGACCAGGAACTAGCACATGCCGGCTTTTTATTTTTTTTATTAAGAGGTAGATTCTGGAGCAAGGTCTAAACCCTCACAAGCATAACTCTGTGAGAACAACTAGGTGAACACCTCTTCCTGAGAACAACTAGGAAAACACACCTCCGTGACGGTTAGGTGGCACCTCACTGAGTTAGGTGGCACCTCACTGAGTTAGGTGGCACCTCACTGAGTTAGGTGGCACCTCACTGAGTTAGGTGGCACCTCACTGAGTTAGGTAGCACCTCACTGAGTTAGGTAGCACCTCACTGAGTTAGGTAGCACCTCACTGAGTTAGGTAGCACCTCACTGAGTTAGGTGGCACCTCACTGAGTTAGGTAGCACCTCACTGAGTTAGATGGCACCTCACTGAGTTAGGTAGCACCTAACTGAGCTGTGTTGTGCCGTTCTAAACATTTGTAGTTTTCTTTGTTATAATGTATTCACTGGAATATTATGCAGGGCTCTGTTATAATGTATTCACTGGAATATTAAGCAGGGCTCTGTTATAATGTATTCACTGGAATATTATGCAGGGCTCTGTTATAATGTATTCACTGGAATATTATGCAGGGCTCTGTTATAATGTATTCACTGGAATATTATGCAGGGCTCTGATATAATGTATTCACTGGAATATTATGCAGGGCTCTGTTATATTGTATTCACTGGAATATTATGCAGGGCTATGTTATAATGTATTCACTGGAATATTATGCAGAGCTATGTTATAATGTATTCACTGGAATATTATGCAGGGGTGTGTTATAATGTATTCACTGGAATATTATGCAGGGCTCTGTTATAATGTATTCACTGGAATATTATGTAGGGCTATGTTATAATGTATTCACTGGAATATTATGCAGGGATGTGTTATAATGTATTCACTGGAATATTATGCAGGGCTCTGTTATAATGTATTCACTGGAATAATATGTAGGGCTATGATATAATGTATTCACTGGAACATTATGCAGGGGTATGTTATAATGTATTCACTGGCATGTTATGCAGGGCTCTGTTATAATGTATTCACTGGAATATTATGCAGGAGTGTGTTATAATGTATTCACTGGAATATTATGCAGGGGTATGTTATAATGTATTCACTGGAATATTATGCAGGGGTATGTTATAATGTATTCACTTGAATATTATGCAGGGCTATGTTATAATGTATTCACTGGAATATTATGCAGGGCTATGTTATAATGTATTCACTGGAATATTATGCAGGGGTGTTATAATGTATTCACTGGAATATTATGCAGGGCTGTTATAATGTATTCACTGGAATATTATGCAGGGCTTGTTATAAGTGTATTCACTGGAATATTATGCAGGGCTATGTTATAATGTATTCACTGGAATATTATGCAGGGCTTGTTATAATGTATTCACTGGAATATTATGCAGGGCTATGTTATAATGTATTCACTGGAATATTATGAGGGCTATGTTATAATGTATTCACTGGAATATTATGCAGGGCTCTGTTATAATGTATTCACTGGAATATTATGCAGGGTTGTTATAATGTACTCACTGGAATATTATGCAGGGTTGTTATAATGTATTCACTGCAATATTATGCAGGGCTTGTTATAATGTATTCACTGGAATATTATGCAGGGGTATGTTATAATGTATTCACTGGAATATTATGCAGGGCTCTGTTATAATGTATTCACTGGAATATTATGCAGGGCTATGTTATAATGTATTCACTGGAATATTATGCAGGGCTATGTTATAATGTATTCACTGGAATATTATGCAGGGCTACGCTATAATGTATCCACAGGAATATTATGGAGGGCTCTGTTATAATGTATTCACTAGAATATTATGCAGGGCTCTGTTATAATATATTCACTGGAATATTATGCAGGGCTCTGTTATAATGTATTCACTGGAATATTATGCAGGGCTATGTTATAATGTATTCACTGGAATATTATGCAGGGCTATGTTATAATGTATTCACTGGAATATTATGCAGGGCCACGTTATAATGTATTCACTGGAATATTATGCAGGGCTCTGTTATAATGTATTCACTGGAATATTATGCAGGGCTATGTTATAATGTATTCACTGGAATATTATGCAGGGAACCATATTATGCATGGGAACCAACTTGGGGAATGGTCTTTATAAAATAGAGCAGAAGGCACCTGCGATGTGAATGGCTCATAGAACCTTAAAAAAATGAAGCCGGTAGGATAAGGCGTTATGAAGTAATAAACGAAAGCTTTGCAAGAATTTAGATGTAAGGAGAACACCAGCAGCACAAACAAGGACAGCAAATCTTAGAATTTCCTTCAGATACCTCATTAACTAATCGCTCTGGGCCTACCACACAACGTATCTCACATCTCCATTAAAATACGCATCACTAGTGCGGAATCCACACTTAAGAAAACACGTTCATAAGCTGTATAAATAACAGAGGTTTACATCTAGCTGGTCCTAGAACAGAAAGGGATGCAATACAAGGAAAGACTAAGGGAGCTAAAGATGCTAACCGAAGAGGAGGGCAGGAGGAGACAATCAGAGGCTCCAATTCAGCAGATGGGGACAGACAGTAAGGCAACAGAATATATGTTATAACTAAGGACGCAGATATACCCTGAGATATTCCATTTTTTTTACATCCCAAAGCCTGAAGAAGTCTTAGGGTGACTCACGAAATCGTAATGACATGATTGCAAACAAACCAAGGTACGGGTTTGTGGCTTGCGCGCTTCCCTGGAGCTTTACTACTCACTTGCCGCGATTTCAATCCCCACCCGTACCGTGGTATGTCTTAGAGTGGTAAACAAGTGGAACGAATTTATAGAGAAGTTGGTGGAGGCAAACTTTATACACCACTTCAAGACTAGGCACGATAGGTTCCAGGAAGACCAGGAACTAGCACATGCCGGCTTTTTTTTTTTTTAAGAGGTAAATTCTGGAGCAAGGTCTAAACCCTCGCAAGCATAACTCAGTGAGAACAACTAGGTGAACACCTCTTCCTGAGAACAACTAGGAAAACACACCTCCGTGACGGTTAGGTGGCACCTCACTGAGTTAGGTGGCACCTCACTGAGTTAGGTGGCACCTCACTGAGTTTGGTAGCACCTCACTGAGTTAGGTAGCACCTCACTTAGTGAGGTAGCACCTCACTGAGTTAGGTGGCACCTCACTGAGTTAGGTGGCACCTCACTGAGTTAGGTGGCACCTCACTGAGTTAGGTGGCACCTCACTGAGTTAGGTGGCACCTCACTGAGTTAGGTAGCACCTCACTGAGTTAGGTGGCACCTCTCTGAGTTAGGTGGCACCTCACTGAGTTAGGTGGCACCTCACTGAGTTAGGTAGCACCTCACAGAGTTAGGTGGCACCTCACTGAGTTAGGTGGCACCTCACTGAGTTAGGTGGCACCTCACTGAGTTAGGTAGCACCTCACTGAGTTAGGTAGCACCTCACTGAGTTAGGTAGCACCTCACTGAGTTAGGTAGCACCTCACTGAGTTAGGTAGCACCTCACTGAGTTAGGTAGCACCTCACTGAGTTAGGTAGCACCTCACTGAGTTAGGTAGCACCTCACTGAGTTAAGAACATAAGAACATAAGAAAGGAGGAACACTGCAGCAGGCCTGTTGGCCCATACTAGGCAGGTCCTTCACAATCCGTCCCACTAACAGAATATTTGCTCAACCCAATTTTCAATGCTACCCAAGAAATAAGCTTTGACAATTCTACCCACTCATGCGCGAGTCCCACTCAAATCCAACCCCTCTCACTCATGAATTTATCCAACCTAAATTTGAAACTACCCAAGGTCCTAGCTTCAATAACCCTACTAGGCAAACTGTTCCACTCATCAACTACCCTATTTCCAAACCAATACTTTCCTATATCCTTTCTAAATCTAAACTTATCTAACTTGAATCCATTATTGCGGGTTCTCTCTTGGAGAGATATCCTCAAGACCTTATTTATATCCCCTTTGTTAATACCCATTTTCCACTTGTATACCTCGATCATGTCTCCCCTCATTCTACGTCTTACAAGTGAATGTAATTTTAGGGTCTTCAATCTTTCTTCGTAAGGAAGATTTCTAATGCTATGTATTAATTTAGTCATTCTACGCTGAATGTTTTCTAACGAATTTATGTCCATTCTGTAATATGGAGACCAGAACTGAGCTGCTTAATCTAGGTGAGGCCTTACTAATGATGTATAAAGCTGTAATATAACTTCTGGACTTCTGTTGCTAACACTTCTTGATATAAATCCCAGTAATCTATTTGCCTTATTACGTACGCTTAGGCATTGCTGTCTTGGTTTAAGGTTGCTGCTTACCATCACCCCCAAGTCCTTCTCGCAATCTGTATGGCTAAGTTCTACGTTATTTAACTTATAAGTGCTTGGGTTATGGACACTCCCGAGCTTCAGAACCTTGCATTTATCAACATTGAACTGCATCTGCCACTTTTCTGACCACGAATTAAGTTTGTCTAAATCTTCCTGAAGTTCTATGACTTCTATGTTTGAATCAATTATCCTACCTATCTTCGTGTCGTCGGCGAATTTGCTCATATCACTAGTAATTCCCTCATCAAGGTCATTGATATATATTATAAATAACAATTTGCCTAAGACTGATCCCTGTGGAACACCACTTGTTACAAGTCCCCATTCGGATTTAACCCCATTTATGCACACTCTCTGCTTCCTATTGGTGAGCCATGACTCGATCCATGGCAGCACTTTTCCCCCAATGCCATGAGCTGCCACTTTCTTTAACAGTCTCTGGTGCGGTACTCTATCAAAAGCCTTACTAAAGTCTAAATAAACAATATCGAATTCTTTATCGTGATCAACAGCCTCAAAAGCTTTACTGAAGAAGGTTAATAAATTAGATAGGCAGGAACGGCCCCTCGTGAATCCATGCTGGGTATCATTAATCAAATTATGGTTATCTAGATGGCTTCTAATAATATCAGCTATAATTGACTCTAGTAATTTGCCTACAATTGAGGTCAGGCTTATTGGGCGGTAGTTTGACGGTAGTGACTTGTCCCCTGCTTTAAAAATAGGAATTACATTAGCCATCTTCCACATATCAGACACTACACCTGTTTGAAGAGATAAATTAAAAATGTTAGATATTGGTTCACAGAGTTCCATTTTGCATTCCTTAAGAACCCTTGCAAAAAGCTCATCAGGACCCGGCGATTTATTTTGTTTCAGTCGGTCCAGCTGTTTCATAATCATTTCGCTAGTGACTGTGATATTACATAATTTATCTTCTTCTGGGCCTCTGTAAAAATTAATTACTGGGATATTATTAATGTCTTCCTGTGTGAAAACCGAGAGAAAATAATTATTAAAAATAGAGCACATATCATTCTCCTTGTCAGTAAGATGCCCAAAGTTATTTTTAAGGGGACCTATCTTATCCCTAACTTTTGTTCTATAAACCTGGAAAAACTTTTTGGGTTAGTTTTGAATCCCTAGCAACTTTAATTTCATAGTCCCGTTTAGCTTTTCTTATTCCCTTTTAACGTCCCTCTTAATGTCAGTATACTGATTTATAAGATGACCCTCACCTCTTTTTATGCGCCTATAAATTCCTTTCTTCTGCCCTAAAAGATATTTGAGCCTATTATTCATCCATTTTGGGTCATTTCTACTTGATCTAATTTCTTTATACGGGATAAATGTTCTTTGGGCAGCCTGTATAGTGTTAAGAAAACTGTCATATTGATACCTCTCTTCTTCACCCCAGTCCACAGTTGATAAGTGTTCTCTAAGTCCATTATAATCTGCTAAGCGAAAATCTGGGACCATTACTGAATTATCCCTACTATCATACATCCATTCAATGCTAAAGGTAATTGACTTGTGGTCGCTTGAGCCGAGTTCCTCTGTAATTTCTAAATTATTAACAAGGGTTTCCTTGCTTGCCAGAACCAAGTCAAGTAGGTTATTTCCCTTGTAGGTTCTGTTACAAACTGCTTCAAAAGCAATCCTGAACTACTTCTAAAAGTCGTTAGATTCTAAATTCCCTGTCATGAAATTCCAATCAATCTGACTAAAGTTAAAGTCCCTAGAATTACTACGTTATGGTGTCTTGTGGCCTTAACAATTTCCTCCCAAAGTAGTCTCCCTTGTTCCCTATCTAAGTTTGGAGGACGGTAAATCACGCCTAAAATCAAATTTTCACACCGCTCTGAAAATTCTATCCAGACAGACTCTGTATGTGTTAATTCAGACTTTATACCCGTTTTTATGCAACAATTTAAATGATCACCGACATAGAGTGCCACCCCACCCCTTTCCCGATACTTCTGTCTACTTGGAACAATTTAAAACCCTGAATGTGACATTCGGCAGGCAAGTCCCGTTTTTTCATATTAAACCATGTCTCAGTTATTGCAAAAACATCAATATTACCCGTACTTGCAACTAATCTCAACTCGTCCATCTTATTCCTAGCACTACGACTATTGGTGTAATATATATTTAGAGACCCTCCTTTCTCTTTACCCTTCCTGCTCATCTCTGTTTTTCCACTATACCTATTACTGTCCTTGTCATCTAGTGTCACTAGCTTTCCACTATCCACCTTATTCTGCCTATTACTAGTTCTCCTACAACTTATAATATTACTACACTGGGACTTCTCTGTTTTCCCCCAAAACCCATACCACTAACTATTTCTAGTTTAAAGCCCTAACAGCTCCCTCCACTGCAGTTGCCAGTGCCCCCACCCCAGACCTGGATAAGTGAACCCCATCCCTGGCATACATGTCATTTCTGCCATAGAAGAGGTCCCAGTTGTCAATGAATGTTACTGAATTTTCCTTACAGTATTTGTCCAGCCAGCAATTGACACCAATTGCCCTGGACAGCCATTCATTTCCAACTCCTCTCCTTGGCAAAATACCACATATGACAGGGTTCCCACCCTTCTTCCTAATTATGTCTATTGCTGACCTAAACCTGCTAGTCAGGTCCTCACTCCTACGTCTGCCAACATCGTTGCCTCCAGCACTGAGACAGATAATAGGATTGCTCCCATTACCTCTCATGATGTCGTCCAGACGGCTAACAATATCCTCCATCCCAGCCCCAGGAAAGCAAACCCTCTGTCTCCTACTCCTATCAATCAAACAGAAAGCCCTATCCATGTACCTCACTGAGTTAGGTGGCACCTCACTGAGTTAGGTGGCACCTCACTGAGTTAGGTGGCACCTCACTGAGTTAGGTAGCACCTCACTGAGTTAGGTAGCACCTCACTGAATTAGGTAGCACCTAACTGAGCTGTGTTGTGCCGTTCTAAACATTTGTAGTTTTCTTTGTTATAATGTATTCACTGGAATATTATGCAGGGCTCTGTTATAATGTATTCACTGGAATATTATGCAGGGCTATGTTATAATATATTCACTGGAATATTATGCAGGGCTATGTTTTAATGTATTCACTGGAATATTATGCAGGGCTCTGTTATAATGTATTCACTGGAATATTATGCATGGCTATGTTATAATGTATTCACTGGAATATTATGCAGGGCTATGTTATAATGTATTCACTGGAATATTATGCAGGGGTGTGTTAAAATGTATTCACTGGAATATTATGCAGGGCTCTGTTATAATGTATTCACTGGAATATTATGCAGGGCTCTGATATAATGTATTCACTGGAATATTATGCAGGGGTATGTTATAATGTATTCACTGGAACATTATGCAGGGCTCTGTACTCACCTAATTGTGGTTGCAGGGGTCGAGACTCAGCTCCTGGCTCCTGTTATAATGTATTCACTGGAATATTATGCAGCGGTATGTTATAATGTATTCACTGGAATATTATGTAGAGCACTGTTATAATGTATTCACTGGAATATTATGTAGGGCTATGTTATAATGTATTCACTGGAATATTATGCAGGGCTCTGTTATAATGTATTCACTGGAATATTATGCAGGGCTCTGTTATAATGTATTCACTGGAATATTATGCAGGGCTCTGTTATAATGTATTCACTGGAATATTATGCAGGGCTCTGTTATAATGTATTCACTGGAATAATGTATTCACTGGAATATTATGCAGGGCTCTGTTATAATGTATTCACTGGAATATTATGCAGGACTATGTTATAATGTATTCACTGGAATATTATGCAGGGGTATGTTATAATGTATTCACTGGAATATTATGCAGGGCTCTGTTATAATGTATTAACTGGAATATTATGTAGGGCTATGTTATAATGTATTCACTGGAATATTATGCAGGGGTATGTTATAATGTATTCACTGGAATATTATGCAGGGCTCTGTTATAATGTATTCACTGGAATATTATGCAGGGCTATGTTATAATGTATTCACTGGAATATTATGCAGGGCTATGTTATAATGTATTGACTGGAATATTATGCTGGGCTACGCTATAATGTATCCACAGGAATAATATGGAGGGCTCTGTTATAATGTATTCACTGGAATATTATGCAGGGCTCTGTTATAATGTATTCACTGGAATATTATGCAGGGCTATGTTATAATGTATTCACTGGAATATTATGCAGGGCTACGCTATAATGTATCCACAGGAATATTATGGAGGGCTCTGTTATAATGTATTCACTAGAATATTATGCAGGGCTCTGTTATAATGTATTCACTGGAATATTATGCAGGGCTCTGTTATAATGTATTCACTGGAATATTATGCAGGGCAATGTTATAATGTATTCACTGGAATATTATGCAGGGCTCTGTTATAATGTATTCACTGGAATATTATGCAGGGGTGTGTTATAATGTATTCACTGGAATATTATGCAGGGCTATGTTATATTGTATTCACTGGAATATTATGCAGGGAACCATATTATGCATGGGAACCAACTTGGGGAATGGTCTTTATAAAATAGAGCAGAAGGCACCTGCGATGTGAATAGCTTATAGAACCTTAAAAAAATGAAGCCGGTAGGATAAGGCGTTATGAAGTAATAAACGAAAGCTTTGCAAGAATTTAGATGTAAGGAGAACACCAGCAGCACAAACAAGGACAGCAAATCTTAGAATTTCCTTCAGATACCTCATTAACTAATCGCTCTGGGCCTACCACACAACGTATCTCAGATCTCCATTAAAATACGCATCACTAGTGCGGAATCCACACTTAAGAAAACACGTTCATAAGCTGTATAAATAACAGAGGTTTACATCTAGCTGGTCCTAGAACAGAAAGGGATGCAATACAAGGAAAGACTAAGGGAGCTAAAGATGCTAACCGAAGAGGAGGGCAGGAGGAGACAATCAGAGGCTCCAATTCAGCAGATGGGGACAGACAGTAAGGCAACAGAATATATGTTATAACTATGGACGCAGATATACCCTGAGATATTCCATTTTTTTTACATCCCAAAGCCTGAAGAAGTCTTAGGGTGACTCACGAAATCGTAATGACATGATTGCAAACAAACCAAGGTACGGGTTTGTGGCTTGCGCGCTTCCCTGGAGCTTTACTACTCACTTGCCGCGATTTCAATCCCCACCCGTACCGTGGTAAGTCTTAGGGTGGTAAACAAGTGGAACGAATTTATAGAGAAGTTGGTGGAGGCAAACTTTATACACCACTTCAAGACTAGGCACGATAGGTTCCAGGAAGACCAGGAACTAGCACATGCCGGCTTTTTTTTTTTTTTTTTTTTAAGAGGTAGATTCTGGATCAAGGTCTAAACCCTCGCAAGCATAACTCAGTGAGAACAACTAGGTGAACATCTCTTCCTGAGAACAACTAGGAAAACACACCTCTGTGACGGTTAGGTGGCACCTCACTGAGTTAGGTGGCACCTCACTGAGTTAGGTGGCACCTCACTGAGTTAGGTGGCACCTCACTGAGTTAGGTGGCACCTCACTGAGTTAGGTGGCACCTCACTGAGTTAGGTGGCACCTCACTGAGTTAGGTGGCACCTCACTGAGTTAGGTGGCACCTCACTGAGTTAGGTGGCACCTCACTGAGTTAGGTGGCACCTCACTGAGTTAGGTGGCACCTCACTGAGTTAGGTGGCACCTCACTGGAGTGGCACCTCACTGAGTTAGGTGGCACCTCACTGAGTTAGGTGGCACCTCACTGAGTTAGGTGGCACCTCACTGAGTTAGGTGGCACCTCACTGAGTTAGGTGGCACCTCACTGAGTTAGGTGGCACCTCACTGAGTTAGGTGGCACCTCACTGAGTTAGGTGGCACCTCACTGAGTTAGGTGGCACCTCACTGAGGGCACCTCACTGAGTTAGGTGGCACCTCACTGAGTTAGGTGGCACCTCACTGAGTTAGGTGGCACCTCACTGAGTTAGGTGGCACCTCACTGAGTTAGGTGGCACCTCACTGAGTTAGGTGGCACCTCACTGAGTTAGGTGGCACCTCACTGAGTTAGGTGGCACCTCACTGAGTTAGGTGGCACCTCACTGAGTTAGGTGGCACCTCACTGAGTTAGGTGGCCCTCACTGAGTTAGGTGGCACCTCACTGAGTTAGGTGGCACCTCATTGAGTTAGGTGGCACCTCACTGAGTTAGGTGGCACCTCACTGAGTTAGGTGGCACCTCACTGAGTTAGGTAGCACCTCACTGAGTTAGGTAACACCTCACTGAGTTAGGTAGCACCTCACTGAGTTAGGTAGCACCTCACTGAGTTAGGTAGCACCTCACTGAGTTAGGTGGCACCTCACTGAGTTAGGTAGCACCTCACTGAGTTAGGTAGCACCTCACTGAGTTAGGTGGCACCTCACTGAGTTAGGTGGCACCTCACTGAGTTAGGTGGCACCTCACTGAGTTAGGTGGCACCTCACTGAGTTAGGTGGCACCTCACTGAGTTAGGTGGCACCTCACTGAGTTAGGTGGCACCTCACTGAGTTAGGTAGCACCTCACTGAGTTAGGTGGCACCTCACTGAGTTAGGTAGCACCTAACTGAGCTGTGTTGTGCCGTTCTAAACATTTGTAGTTTTCTTTGTTATAATGTATTCACTGGAATATTATGCAGGGCTCTGTTATAATGTATTCACTGGAATATTATGCAGGGCTCTGTTATAATGTATTCACTGGAATATTATGCAGGGCTATGTTATAATGTATTCACTGGAATATTATGCAGGGCTATGTTATAATGTATTCACTGGAATATTATGCAGGGCTCTGTTATAATGTATTCACTGGAATATTATGCAGGGCTATGTTATAATGTATTCACTGGAATATTATGCAGGGGTGTGTTATAATGTATTCACTGGAATATTATGCAGGGCTCTGTTATAATGTATTCACTGGAATATTATGTAGGGCTATGTTATAATGTATTCACTGGAATATTATGCAGGGGTGTGTTATAATGTATTCACTGGAATATTATGCAGGGCTCTGTTATATTGTATTCACTGGAATATTATGTAGGGCTCTGTTATAATGTATTCACTGGAATATTATGCAGGGGTATGTTATAATGTATTCACTGGAATATTATGCAGGGCTCTGTTATAATGTATTCACTGGAATATTATGCAGGGCTCTGTTATAATGTATTCACTGGAATATTATGCAGGGCTCTGTTATAATGTATTCACTGGAATATTATGCAGGACTCTGTTATAATGTATTCACTGGAATATTATGCAGGGCTCTGTTATAATGTATTCACTGGAATATTATGCAGGGCTCTGTTATAATGTATTCACTGGAATATTATGCAGGGCTCTGTTATAATGTATTCTATGGAATATTATGCAGGGCTCTGTTATAATGTATTCACTGGAATAATCTGCAGGGCTATGTTATAATGTATTCACTGGAATATTATGCAGGGCTCTGTTATAATGTATTCACTGGAATATTATGCAGGGCTCTGTTATAATGTATTCACTGGAATATTATGCAGGGGTGTGTTATAATGTATTCACTGGAATATTATGCAGGGCTATGTTATAATGTATTCACTGGAATATTATGCAGGGGTGTGTTATAATGTATTCACTGGAATATTATGCAGGGCTCTGTTATAATGTATTCACTGGAATATTATGCAAGGCTCTGTTATAATGTATTCACTGGAATATTATGCAGGGCTCTGTTATAATGTATTCACTGGAATATTATGCAGGGCTCTGTTATAATGTATTCACTGGAATATTATGCAGGGCTCTGTTATAATGTATTCACTGGAATATTATGCAGGGCTCTGTTATAATGTATTCACTGGAATATTATGCAGGGCTCTGTTATAATGTATCCACAGGAATATTATGCAGGGCTCTGTTATAATGTATCCACTGGAATATTATGCAGGGCTCTGTTACAATGTATACACAGGAATATTATGCAGGACTATATGAAGTGTTCAACGATATATTTAAACAGTAAATATTCCAGGTCAACAGCTGTGACCGTACATTTTGCAGGGTAATTATTACACATCCCTAATTTATTATTTATATACAGTATATGTGTTTTGTATCCTACTGATAAAGATAATCAGTTCGTCAGATGCGACGAGATATAATTCAGGGTGATCCATGCTGGAATATCAGGGCCGTGTGTCAGAGGGGCTAAAGGGAAGAAAGGACCTTAAAACGTCTGCCAATAAATTTTACATATGTAGTATTTTCTATAATCATTAAATAAAAGAACTAAAATGATAAAAGAGATGTGAAATAAATAGGCCAATGAGTTTCTTTTTTACATATGGGGTATAAATCGTAAAACTAGAATAATCGCTGGCAATAATTTCTCTGGCAGAAAAAAACTCTTGATTACGGACGTGGACGATGAATGCAACGATGAGAGCCCAGTTTTTCACCATGAGGGGGAAGGCTTTTGTTTATTCTGGGCTAATGTTTAATGTCATCAAAGGTATATTCCTCAGGTGATGAATTAGACATATATTACCAAAACCTGGCTGTCTTTATTTGAGAGATGTTTCGACCACTAGGTGTTTCATCAGTTTAATACAGAGATGTGAGGCACAAGACATGTGGAGCGAGATCACAGGATGTGAGCGCCCGTGGCTTGGTTGGTAGCGTCTTCAGCCCACACACTGAGGGGCCGTGATCGATCCCCGGCACGAGCGAAACGTTGGGCTTGTTTCTTTACACCTGCTGCCCCTGTTCATCTAGCGGTAAATAGGTACATGAATGCTATCTGACTATTGTGGGAGTCATCCTGGGAGAGAATATTAACCAAAGTTGTTAGAAATGCCATGCATAACCAAAGGCTTCCTATGTATCATGCCAGTGATGCCATCTAGGTCTGTATCATGCCAGTGATGGCAGCTAGGTCTGTATCATGCCAGTGATGGCAGCTAGGTCTGTATCATGCCAGTGATGGCAGCTAGGTCTGTATCATGCCAGTGATGCCATCTAGGTCTGTATCATGCCAGTGATGCCAGCTAGGTCTGTATCATGCCAGTGATGCCAGCTAGGTCTGTATCATGCCAGTGATGCCATCTAGGTCTGTATCATGCCAGTGATGCCATCTAGGTCTGTATCATGCCAGTGATGCCAGCTAGGTCTGTATCATGCCAGTGATGCCATCTAGGTCTGTATCATGCCAGTGATGCCATCTAGGTCTGTATCATGCCAGTGATGCCAGCTAGGTCTGTATCATGCCATTGATGGCAGCTAGGCCTGTATCATGCCAGTGATGCCAGCTAGGTCTGTATCATGCCAGTGATGCCATCTAGGTCTGTATCATGCCAGTGATGCCATCTAGGTCTGTATCATGCCAGTGATGCCATCTAGGTCTGTATCATGCCAGTGATGCCAGCTAGGTCTGTATCATGCCAGTGATGCCAGCTAGGTCTGTATCATGCCAGTGATGCCATCTAGGTCTGTATCATGCCAGTGATGCCATCTAGGTCTGTATCATGCCAGTGATGCCAGCTAGGTCTGTATCATGCCAGTGATGCCATCTAGGTCTGTATCATGCCAGTGATGCCATCTAGGTCTGTATCATGCCAGTGATGCCAGCTAGGTCTGTATTATGCCATTGATGGCAGCTAGGCCTGTATCATGCCAGTGATGCCAGCTAGGTCTGTATCATGCCAGTGATGCCATCTAGGTCTGTATCATGGCAGTGATGCCATCTAGGTCTGTATCATGCCAGTGATGCCATCTAGGTCTGTATCATGCCAGTGATGCCATCTAGGTCTGTATCATGCCAGTGATGCCAGCTAGGTCTGTATCATGCCAGTGATGCCATCTAGGTCTGTATCATGCCAGTGATGCCAGCTAAGTCTGTATCATGCCAGTGATACCATCTAAGTCTATCATGCCAGTGATGCCATCTAGGTCTGTATCATGCCAGTGATGGCAGCTAGGTCTGTATCATGCCAGTGATGGCAGCTAGGCCTGTATCATGCCAGTGATGCCAGCTAGGTCTGTATCATGCCAGTGATGCCATCTAGGTCTGTATCATGCCAGTGATGCCATCTAGGTCTGTATCATGCCAGTGATGCCAGCTAGGTCTGTATCATGCCAGTGATGCCATCTAGGTCTGTATCATGCCAGTGATGCCAGCTAGGTCTGTATCATGCCAGTGATGCCATCTAGGTCTGTATCATGCCAGTGATGCCATCTAGGTCTGTATCATGCCAGTGATGCCATCTAGGTCTGTATCATGCCAGTGATGCCAGCTAGGTCTGTATCATGCCAGTGATGGCAGCTAGGTCTGTATCATGCCAGTGATGGCAGCTAGGTCTGTATCATGCCAGTGATGCCATCTAGGTCTGTATCATGCCAGTGATGCCATCTAGGTCTGTATCATGCCAGTGATGCCAGCTAGGTCTGTATCATGCCAGTGATGCCAGCTAGGTCTGTATCATGCCAGTGATGCCATCTAGGTCTGTATCATGCCAGTGATGCCATCTAGGTCTGTATCATGCCAGTGATGCCATCTAGGTCTGTATCATGCCAGTGATGCCAGCTAGGTCTGTATCATGCCAGTGATGCCATATAGGTCTGTATCATGCCAGTGATGCCATCTAGGTCTGTATCATGCCAGTGATGCCATCTAGGTCTGTATCATGCCAGTGATGCCATCTAGGTCTGTATCATGCCAGTGATGCCATCTAGGTCTGTATCATGCCAGTGATGCCATCTAGGTCTGTATCATGTATTATTAGAAATAAAAGATTATTTAAAAAAAGTGGTGACATAAGTATGGGTTGGACTACTAGATTATTTAATTTGTTGGCCTCGTGAGTACTGGTTTAGTTTGACGGGTTTTCCTGCAGTAGCAGCGCCAGCACCAGTAGCACCAGCAGTAGCACCGCCAGCACTAACACCAGCAGCACCACTACCACCAGCACCATGAGCACCAGCAGCACCACAAGCAACACCAGCACCACAAGCAACACCAGCAGCACCACCAGCGCCACAAGCAACACCAGCAGCACCACCAGCGCCACAAGCAACACCAGCAGCACCACCAGCGCCACAAGCAACACCAGCACCACAAGCAACACCAGCAGCACCACCAGCGCCACCAGCACCACCAGCACCACCACCAACAGATCTGTTACACACACATTACATGGAACTAATTTTCTTCACGGATACTGGAAAGTTATAATTGAAAGTTGACCATAGTGGAACCCTCAATTTCCATCACGTGTGGACTGATATTTGAACAATCAACCCGAAACAACCAACTCTGCACTTTTTTCTTCCTGTTAATTGTTTTTTGTATTAACTTCCCAGTTTTTTGGCAAGTTAATTCCTCTTCAAAAAATATTGTAATTCGTAAGAACGAAATTTGATTAATTTTGGAAGGGTAATTTTTCATTTTATATTAATTCCTTTTATTTTTTATCAATTAAAGTGTTTCACTTAAAGATTTATACATCATTATCTCTCCTTTATTTTTGTTATATTTTTAATTATGATTTTTTTTTTCAAAACTGGGAAAGGAATTTTTTCCCCGACAAACATTGAATACTTATACATGTTTAAGTCTGAAGTATCGACTTTTTTGTGTTTGTGTTCAGTTTTACGTAGATTTTATGAGGCATACAATAACATTTTCATGTGAATAAATGATTTGGAAAACCAATAAGTTGATAAACGAGACACTTGAGGAACATTTGGGTATCATTATCGTGGACACAACATACTTCCACTAGTGGCTATGTCCACTGGTGACTCCGCCTACCACTGCTGCACCTCATCTGTCATTACTATATAAGCTCAGCGAATATGCCGAATATGCCGCACTTTTATCAAGATTGATGGACTGAATTCATCGACTCCAGGCTGAGGGACAGATTACCTCAACTCCTCATCTTCCACATTTCTCTACATGGACTGAAGAAGCCACTGGCTGGCGAAACGTTTCCAGAATAAAGATAACTTAATGTTGCACAAGTGTCTCATTTATCGGCATTTCCATGTATGAGTCGTGTTTAATCTCTCTGTCACACACACACACACACACTGTACACCATATACGTCAGGCCCATACTGGAGTATGCAGCACCAGTTTGGAACCCACACCTGGTCAAGCACGTCAAGAAACTAGAGAAAGTGCAAAGGTTTTCAACAAGGCTAGTTCCTGAACTAAGGGGATTGTCCTACGAAGAAAGGTTAAGGGAAATCGGCCTGACGACACTAGAGGACAGGAGGGTTAGGAGAGACATGATAACGACATACAAAATACTGCGAGGAATAGATAAGGTGGACAGAGACGGGATGTTCCAGAGAGGGGACAGACACAAGGGGTCACAATTGGAAGTTGAAGACGCAGAAAAGTCAAAGGGATGTTAGGAAGTATTTCTTCAGTCACAGAGAAGTCAAAGGGATGTTAGGAAGTATTTCTTCAGTCACAGAGAAGTCAAATGGATGTTAGGAAGTATTTCTTCAGTCACAGAGTTGTCAGGAAGTGGAATAGTCTGGCAAGTGAGGTAGTAGAGGCAGGAACCATACATAGCTTTAAGACGAGGTATGATAAAGCTCACGGAGCAGTGAGAGAGAGGACCTAGTAGCGATCAGTGAAGAGGCGGGGCCAGGAGCTGAGTCTCGACCCCTGCAACCACAATTAGGTGAGTACACACACACACACCTTTTTACCCTCACATACCTTTCCTCCCGGTTTATTGTTATCCACGTTTTTTTACCTAAAATTTCCCGGGTCTCAATTTCTCCAAGCCTTCCACGGAAGAAAAAAATCCTGTACATTCTCTAGAAAAACTATAACTTGTATTCATGACACAGAGTGCGACTATTTAGATAATGGTGCTCCTCACTCACACCATAACACCTTCACTTAGATCATGGTGCTCCTCACTCACACCATAACACCTTCACTTAGATAATGGTGCTCCTCACTCACACCATAACACCTTCACTTAGATCATGGTGCTCCTCACTCACACCATAACACCTTCACTTAGATCATGGTGCTCCTCACTCACACCATAACACCTTCACTTAGATCATGGTGCTCCTCACTCACACCATAACACCTTCGCTTGCGACAAGCATTACAGGAATTGGATTGTGAAACAGGACACATGTACAGTGCTAGGATGTTTTTCTCGAGGTAACGTTTCGCCACGAAAAACTTCTTCAGTCCTGAAGAAACTGTTCGTGGCGAAACGTTTCCTATATAATTTCCTATATAATTCGCATGAGAATTTCGGCAAGAGTGTGAAAGGTTATATTTTAAGATGATTGTCTAAGACGCTGAACAGGTCTGAGGAAAAGTATATGCTCAGATAATCCTCAAAAAAACTGGTCAGATTTGTAAGAAAATTAAATATATAAAATAATTTCTCCAAGAAGTTGGAGAAAACTTGAGAAAAAAGTGCGAGTGATGCACTGTAACTTAAGTTGCTGATACTTTAGCACTGAACTTGACACTCTTAATCTTCCCCGAGAGATTGTAATTCTGGTGGTGGCACCATAGTGTCACACTGGTGAAGCCAGGAAGTATTGGGATGTGTAGCATCTCGTGTGATTATAGATTATACGACATTTGACGCTGATTATACAGATTATAGGACGCGGCGAGAGGACGTCGCAGTGAGAGGACGTCGCAGCGAGAGGACGTCGCAGCGAGAGGACGTCGGTGTTTTCAATCCTAGCACTAAGACCAAAAGTTACATTTTTTGGGTTATCTTGAGTGCTAGTTTGATCAGAGCTGAGAGGGTAAGGCAGTGACTAGCTTGCTAGTCCCCCCTCTCCACCCCACCACCTCATCCTACCCCATCCTAACCCCACAATTCCCCAACAAATACACTTGCCTAACCACACACACTACTTATACTTACACGGCTGTTCTTCCTTTCCTGTCTTCTTTTTCGGTAACTTCGTCTCTGGATTTAAAACAAGGTGACTATCCAGTAGTCCGTGCGGTATTTAAAACTGGTCGATCATTGCCTATGGCTCCGTCCCCCCCCTTCCCCACTCCTCGAGGGTAGGCTATCTTAGGGGCTGACCTTCATAAGTCAGCTAAAGTAGGATTGTTTAGGAATGACACACGGGAAAGGTCTTCCTTTTACAGTATATCTTATGTGTCAGCTGTACCTTACTGGGCATCATGCAGAAATTAAGAGTAAGAATTCGTGTCACTGACAACCAGAAGTTCAAGAGGGAAATACTTGATTGCATTTGTTCTAATTCCACTGTTGCACCAGTGGATGCATTCCAAACTCACTCTGGTGCAATACTTCTACTCTCCTCTGAAAAGGAGCTTCTCACTGTTGCTCAAGAATGATGTTCTTGAAAAATTAAATAATCTGGGTATCATCCCCATCTCACCAGACAGCTACCAGGCACAACGTACTGTATTTGTGGCAAGAATCAACAGTTTCACGAGAGACTGCACTGCTGAACATCTTGTTGAAGAAATTAATCAAGAAAACTCTGAGTTCATGGTTCTTAAGGCATATAAGTTTGCCAAAAGTTCAAGCATCCAGCAAACATTAAAATTAATCCTAGAGATACCGGAAGGATTGGCTCCTTCCCGTATATCTAGGAATAATTATATGTCAGCATGGTATGAAATGCTTTGGGACCAGGTGCACACCAGACCAAATCTCCATGGAAATGTTTGTCATTGTCACTCAGTGTTGCAAGTGTTACGAGTTTGGTCATAACATAAATAAATGTAGCAGCCAAAAAACGATTTGCAGTATCTGCTCTGGCGATCATGTTTTCAGGGACTGTCCTAACAGAAACAACCCCAAGTGTGCCCTTTGTAAAGGGAAACATCATGTTGTCTTCCCTAGCTGCCCTGTTAGCAAATCTACAAGCCAGAGAATCCTGGATGGTAAGAAACAGGCAAACTCCAAGAAAGCCGCTCCCCAAAACCTTCAAAAATGTCCCAGGACTCCTTCCCTAATTTATCTGCATCTGGTGGGACTCCTACTGCCACCTCTACCAAATATAATGTTTGGAATTGTGCCCCTCCTGCAACGCTCCACCCTAACCTTAAGCTCCTGGCTCCATTTGCTACTAACAAGTCATTTAAAATAGAGGAGCAGAGCTTAACATTGCTACCTGCTATCTCTTTGGCCAACATGAACATTAGTGTGCGTCTCATAGTATCTACCTCTGAGGACCAGGGGGACATAGGGTTTGATGATGGTCCTTGGGCTTAGTGTATGTTGAGGTTAATCATCCCAAAAATTGTGAACTCAATAATGAACCAGCCTCCTCAAGACAGGAAGTATGTACCCTCCTCAGCAACCACACATAATCAAACCTCATCACACAACCAAGGCCCATCAATAATGGAAGACACAGTTGAAACAACTCAGACCAGTAAGTTAAAAACTGCCCCTGAACTTGCACCAGACACTGATGCACAATCTGCTGCTGTAGAAGCTGACCCAAAAGTACAATTAGTTTCCAATGCTACCCAAGTGGACTAGTATATTTCCACATGGAGCCCTCCGCTGTCTCCTATAGTAAGTATTGTGAATATGCCGACTGAGGCTGTGAATGACCTGCCACAGTTGTCAAATGATGAGTCTGACGCATCAGTTAATATCACCAGCAGCAGTGACGAAGATAAAATAACCGGCACACAGAAAACCACTCAGGACTACAATCGTCCCCTTGATGAGTCGAGCAGGGAGAGCTTGCACACACCTTGCACCTATAATCTCAGACATCAATTCTCTGTATGCAGCAAAAACGCAAACTTAACGAAATAATGATTATTACAATTTTACAAATTAACATTCAACATTTCTTTAACAATCGCTATCTCCTTGAAGTCCAACTACACAATAAACAACCCTGACATCATCCTTCTGAATGAGACACCTGCCAGAACAGACCAACATATAAAGATACGTGGTTACTCTACTGTCGAGAAATCGAGAGGACCCTTCAGCAGAGTGGCCGTCCTAGTGAAACTAGAATATTCATATCGTAACATCCACATTGACAAAGACAACATTATACCAATAGATCTGACGACCTCATATGGTCAGTTAATAGTTGGTACTGGATATTTTCCTCCAAGACAGCTATATATAGAGTCCATTTCCCTACACCAGATATTGAGTAGAAATGTTCCAACAATTTTGACAGATTTTAATGGCCATCACCCGCACACTTCAACTGCGGCGCCGACCATCCCCTGGGTGACCTAAAAGGAAAACAATTATTTAATCTAATGACAGCAAGAAATCTATCATTCCAAGGCCCATTCTTTAAGTCATATGTAGGCCCTCATCCGGGGACACCTGGCAGATTCTCCCCTGGTGGAAACGTAGGATCAGACCACATCACTGTTATAATAACACTACAGGCATCGCCATTTAGAATACCCACTCCTCCGAAACCTAACTTAAAAACTCTAGGATTTGACCGCTTCAGGGACTAACCCTCAATTGCAGCCTTCAACTGCAATTGACGAGGAAATCAATTCCTTCCACGAAAGAATCATAAAGGACACTCATGCATGTTGTCAATTAATACATCAAAGATCTATCAGCAATATAAACCAATCAGGGAAATTAGGGATTGCATGAAAAATGATCAAGCAGAGTGTAGAAGGTACCACCAAACAAGACAGTTCACAAGGGCTATACTGCAGAGGTTGAGAAGAGAATTAATTAAGCTAATCACACAACACAAAAGTGAAATATGGAAATATCTTGTTCTTCAAGCTAATCAATACAAACGGCAACATGAAAAGTTCTAGAGCAAGATCCGCCAGCTTCCAGGGGCCAAACACAAGCCTACACATTATCTAATACATTCCTTCACCGAAGACGATGATGAGAAAGTTGAGATCAAACTTGATGAGCCACAAGACCAAGTCAGTCTGATGGGTGATGTGGGGGAGAAAATTTTCTCACACAATGATAGTAGAAGATTTAGCAATAGCCATTACCAGTAGGTCAATGAATGGTGAGACGACAACCGTGCTGACCTCCAACCATTACTGTTAATTGATACATCTACCCTTGAAGACGATCACTCCCTTACAAGAACAATCACACTCAGAGAGATGAGTCAAGTCATACGCAGAATGAGTAATAAATCCCCTGGCCTCTCAGGTATAAGTCACTGGTAAAGTCCTTGAGAAAATCATTTCCACTAGATTGAACTACTACATGGAGTACAATCATCTCTTCACTGAAAAACAGTTTGGATTCAGAACCCACAGGGGACCCAACAAGCTGTCAGTATCATCTTCGATGCTGTAGACAGCCTGAGGAAACAGGGCAACCTTGCCCTAATTGCAACCAGGGATGTAAACAAAGCTTTTGACAGCCTGTGGCACGACGGACTCAAATTTAAACTTGTCGACCTTCCTGACCACAATTGGACTTTTCTTGGATTCATATATAACTTCTTATCAGAAAGAAACATAATATCTACCTTTAACGACAAGTCGGCAGAGCCTTTCACACCGACAGCTGGAGTGCCACAGCCTTAGCCCGATACTATTCAACATATATGTAAACGATCTCCCTCAACCCGAGTTCAACGATACTATCACCTAATTTGCTGACGATGTTATCCATGTAGTGTCATCAACCCCCCTCCCCACAACGGGAAAACATAAACATGTGAGGGTAATAGAAAAAATGAATACGGAACTACGAAGAACAGCAAACTGGGAGAAGAAATGGAGAATCACGACCAACCTAGACAAAGTCCTCATCAGTACCATCAACTTTTTTGCAACAACTATAGAAGACAAGGGGGAGGGGGCACTCCACAACTCATATCTTTAAAATGATTAACTTAGCCAAAGTCCGCCTCAGCAATGTATACAGGTTTAATCAAGCTCCTTCCCACACCAAAAAAACACCTGTATAAGATAAGACCTATGCTAGAATATCCATGTGTACCCATGTCATTAACAACTAAAACCAACATGCTACAGCTACAAAGAGTCCAGAACAGAGCCCTCCGCTTCACCACAGTCACCAGGAGGAGAGACAGAATCAGGATGGAAGATATACACATCCAATAGGACATAGATTCTATAAATGTAAAGCTTGATAAACTAAAGAAGAGAGAACTATACGACATGCAAGAACTCTTTATACCAGACAGACAAAATCCTCCCCAACCAACAAATACCACCGACTACATCGTCAACACAGGACCCTAAGAATGACCCTCCAACAGAGTTCGACGCTTCATCCACAAGGATAATTTCCAGAGACCAATGATTCTGAGCGACCTCCCACAAGATATAGATGAATGGGTACCATCAGAACCCTTCTATGTCCAATAAGGACAAACCCACCCCAATTTAACTTATTAACTATTAACTTATTAACTATTACATCTAACCATGTAACATCTGCAAACCTACTACGGCAGGACACCACCTCTGAAGAAGCTGCGCCGGCCAGTATCTCCGCGTAGCAATCGACCTACATCAAAAGCCTTACTATCGTCATTTCCAGCCTATGCCCTGGAATCGCCAAAAAATATATAATGACACTACACACACACACACACACACACACACTTGAACTAAAATGCACCAAAGTGGTTAAGCCACTTACCTTTATTATCCCACCTCCACTACCCCCACTCACCCTTTTTCCATATTTCCATCCTCACCCATCCTTCTTCCTCACCCATCCTTCTTCCTCACCCATCCTTCTTCCTCACCTATCCTTCTTCCTTCCCCATAATTCCCCATAATTTGCATTCGCATCTCGTGTTCCTCTGCAGGTACATCTGTATACAAAAAAAAAAAAAAACATTTCTTTGAACGGTAAATAATATGCAGATTACTATTCTATTTTAAGGCCACAGAGTTTTTTAGATTTAATATATAAAAAAAAATCTCCCTCCTGTTTTTTTTTTCACTTTCCACTTTCTCCCCCCCCCCACTTTTTCCTTGAACTCCATATATGTCCATTTCTACTTGGCTCCCCAGGGTAAGAAGCCTAGTAATGCTCCGCCAAACTTCTCACTCATACGCTCATTTTACCCCATGAATTTATTTTTGTAGATCCTCTTGGCAGTGTTTGTCTCGCTCAGACACTTAACATGTCAGCTTACAGTAAAACCGCTTTCCTGAACACTGAAGGTGAGGATTGGAACAAGATTTGGAATCTTCTGGCTTGCAATATACTGGCACTTAAGTCTCGGTGTGAGGTTGGCACTGAGCAGTATTGTAATAATATGCTCGACGTTTCGGCCTTAATGTTTCAGGCATGTGCTAGTAAGCAGTATTATAATAATATACTCGACGTTTCGGCCTTAATGTTTCAGGCATGTTCTAGTAAGCAGTATTGTAATAATATGCTCGAGGTTTCGGCTTTAATGTTTCAGGCATGTGCTTTACAAACACCAGAGTGTCAGTGGAGAACTCGGTGACATTTTAGCTAAAACATTTATACACACAACCTGCACATATAAAAATAGAGGAGCGGGTTGTGTGTGTATTGTTCCAGTCACGGTATTGTGCCTTTTTTGTTAAAATATTTATAACTGATGAGATTGATATCTTATCCTGTTAAAAGTATAATATATCATTTTTTTGGGAGAATGTTGATACGTGTGTGTGTGTGTACTCACCTAATTGTACTCACCTAATTGTGGTTGCAGGGGTCGAGACTCAGCTCCTGGCCCCGCCTCTTCGCTGTCTGCTACTGGGTC
This sequence comes from Cherax destructor, assembly GCA_009830355.1. NCBI lineage: Eukaryota > Metazoa > Arthropoda > Malacostraca > Decapoda > Parastacidae > Cherax > Cherax destructor. Next base: position 20,579 of record WNWK01004274.1, on the reverse strand, counting down.
TCTGCTCTCCCTGCTCCATGTGTGTGTGTGTGTGTCTGTGAGTGTGTACTCACCTAGTTGTACTCATCTAGTTGGGGTTGCAGTGGTCGAGTCACAGCTCCTGACCCCGCCTCTTCACTGGTCGCTGGTGTGTGTGTATGTGTGTTTTATATCCAGTTAGTTTTAGGTAAGTCGTCTAATGAACGAAAGTGTTGCATTAAGAGAGAGAGAGAGAGAGAGAGAGAGAGAGAGAGAGAGAGAGAGAGAGAGAAAGGGCCTCACTTTTCCTGGAACTGGACAACTGTCTTTCTGCTCGGAAACTCTTCAACTGACAATTATTTCTTCTGCGTCTTCTTGACGAATCTTTTCTTCTGTAAAGTCTTTCGGCAGATTTTTTTTTTTGCTCTTCTTTAACGTGGCACTAACGAACTTCCGCCGCACATTTCATCACAATGCAAAAGTCGTCGTTCCCATTATGAAGTGTCTTCGTGGCTGCCTCGAGTGTGTTGCCCAGGATTCCATCACGCTGCACCAGTCTTGATAACCCGTACACGTCGAGTCCTGGCTGAGAGACTGATAACCTCATAGTCCTACTCCTCCTCTTCTGTTATTCTCTGTATTGGACTGAAGATGCCACTGGCTGGCGAAACGTTTCAACAATAAATAATTCCAAATGTTACGCAAGTGTCTAATTCTTGAACTTGTCGGGTTTCTAAACGATTTACATCACACCTCTGTGTGTGGAGAAGCTGAGCCAGGATAAACTGTCTGAGCCAGGATAAACTGTCTGAGCCAGGATAAACTGTCTGAGCCAGAATAATCTGTCTGAGCCAGAATAAACTGTCTGAGCCAGAATAAACTGTCTGAGCCAGAATAAACTGTCTGAGCCAGAATAAACTGTCTGAGCCAGAATAAACTGTCTGAGCCAGAATAAACTGTCTGAGCCAGAATAAACTGTCTGAGCCAGAATAAACTGTCTGAGCCAGAATAAACTGTCTGAGCCAGAATAAACTGTCTGAGCCAGAATATCACGCTGACCAGTCTTGATAACCGTAACGTCTGAGTCCTGGTGAAAGAACTGATTAGCCAAAAAATGTCTAGCCTAAACTGTCTGGTTCTCTGTATTGACTGAAGATCACTGTCTGAGCAGAATAAACTGTTCTAGCAAAAATAAATATTACCAGAATAACGCAGAGTCAGAATAACTGAACTGGCAGGTTTAAACGTTTACATCACATCTGTCTGGAGGATAAAGCTGAGCCAGAATAAACTGTCTGAGCCAGGATAAACTGTCTGAGCCAGGATAAACTGTCTGAGCCAGGATAAACTGTCTGAACCAGGATAAACTGTCTGAGCCAGGATAAACTGTCTGAGCCAGGATAAACTGTCTGAACCAGAATAAACTGTCTGAGCCAGAATAAACTGTCTGAGCCAGAATAAACTGTCTGAGCCAGAATAATCTGTCTGAGCCAGAATAAACTGTCTGAGCCAGAATAAACTGTCTGAGCCAGGATAAACTGTCTGAGCCAGAATAAACTGTCTGAGCCAGAATAAACTGTCTGAGCCAGAATAAACTGTCTGAGCCAGAATAAACTGTCTGAGCCAGAATAAACTGTCTGAGCCAGAACAAACTGTCTGAGCCAGAAAAACTGTCTGAGCCAGAATAAACTGTCTGAGCCAGAATAAACTGTCTGAGCCAGAATAAGGGAACACCGGTAGACTTAGAGTATCCAAACAACTCACTTGTTTGTTAAGATTTAGCCTCATCGACTGTAGGTGGGTTATAAAGGCCGCATATAACCTGCACATTAACATCAGTAACAATTAATTCCTCAGATGTGATGTTGTATATACGTGGAACGTTGACCCTTAAGGGTACAAAACAGGCGACACACAATGTAACAATCACAGTGACAACATAAAAACACCGTTCATTGTAAGTATTGAAAACGTCAGGTTACAATGAACAATGCTAAATGAACGTGATAATACACACAGCTCCAAATATAAACATAAAAATAACATTAATGAATAAAATATAAAGAGAAGAAGTTCAAGAGGACGAAATCAGGCAATGATTTCCATAGTTACCGCGAGATATTTTGTAATAGGTGTTTTCTAACAATTCGTGAAGGTGCAATCCAGCCAAGAGTACAGATACACATGCAGCTAGGGGTGAGAGTACAGACACAGGTACAGGTTGGGATACAAGGGAAGAAACAAGTACAGGTAGGGGTTATGGTACAAGAATACGCACAGGTATGAGTACGTGTACAAATGCAGGTACAGCTTCAGGGCACAAGTACAGAAACAGGTACGGTTAGGGGAACAAGTACAGACACAGGTACAAGTCGGGTTACATAACACTCGTATACATCTTCATATTGTCCTCTATAATTTGTGACCACCCTGCACTATACCTTTGGCACGCCTCAGGGCAGAGAGAAACCTCTGTTCACGCAGTGACAAAAATACATAACCTCTAGTTATAAATGCCTTTACGAGTCTTAAAATATTTGTGTTAATAATAATATATTTCCACAAGTACATGTACAAGGTATACAGACCATAGCTGACATCAATGACATACTACTATATAGAAAGTCCCTTGTTATGCTGAGCATTTCCCGCAAATTAGGTCAGTTTTGTCCCAGGATGCGACCCACACCAGTCGACTAACACCCAGGTACCTATTTTACTGATGGATGAATATGGACAGCCGTAGTAAGGAAACATGCCCAATGTTTCTACCCTTGCAGGGAATCGAACACGGACACCTCAACGTGTGAAGCGAGGCCACGGGCCACCGTGATCTTATACCAGAGTTAGGCTTAGAACTTGAGAACGCCTCTTTCAATCAGCTTGAAATTTTCAACATTGTTTTTCTGTTAGAAGAGAGTTCATGCAACTTTTGGCCAAAGTATGTTGTCCTCTGGTCATAGTTATATAAGCAGTTCCAAGGATCTAGCAATAGATTCAAAAACTCTAAACAAAAAAGTCTTTTTCTTGCTTACACACATTCAACATTGGTACATAATACTCAGAGGAAAACCCAGAGAGTTAATGTAGTATATATATATATATATATATATATATATATATATATATATATATATATATATATATATATATATATATATATTGGTGGATAAAAGGTTGATGAGTAGGCTTCAGGATGTACATGTTCATAGAGGGGCAACGGATATATCAGATCATTATTTGGTTGTAGCTACAGTTAGAGAAAAAGGTAGATGGGACAAAAAGAAAATGGCAACAGCAAGTAAGAGAGAGGTAAAAGTGAATAAACTAAGGGAGGAGGAAGTTAGGGTGAGATATAAGCAACTATTAGGAGAAAGGTGGGCTAGTGCAAGTATGAGTAGTGGGGATGTTGAAGAGAGTTGGGATAGTTTTAAAAATGCAGTATTAGAATGTGGGGCAGAAGTTTGTGGCTATAGGAGGGTGGGTGCAGGAGGAAAGAGGTGAGTGGTGGAATGAAGAAGTAAAGGGTGTGATAAAAGATAAAAGGTAGCTTATGAGAGGTTTTTACAAAACAGAAGTGTTAGTAGAAGAGCAGAGTATATGGAGAGTAAAAGAAAGGTGAAGAGAGTGGTGAGAGTGCAAAAGAAGAGCGGATGAAAGAATGGGAGAGGCTCTGTCAAGAAATTTTGCTGAAAACAAGAAAAATTTTGGAGTGAGATAAACAAGGTAAGAAAGCCTAGGGAACGAATGGATTTGTCAGTTAAAAACAGAGTAGGGTAGTTAGTAGATGGGGAGCTGGAGGTATTGGGTAGATGGCGGGAATATTTTGAGGAACTTTTAAATGTCGATGAAAAGAGGGAGGCGATAATTTCATGTACTGGCCAGGAGGTACAACATCGTTTAGGAGTGAAGAAGAGCAGGATGTGAGTGTGGGGGAGGTGCGTGAGGCATTACGTAGAATGAAAGGGGGTAAAGCAGCTGGAATTGACGGAATCATGACAGAAATTTTAAAAGCAGGGGGGGATATAGTGCTGGAGTGGTTGGTATTTTTGTTTAATAAATGTATGAAAGAGGGGAAGGTACCTAGGGATTGGCAGCGAGCATGTATAGTTCCTTTATATAAAGGGAAGGGGGATAAAAGAGAGTGTAAAAATTATAGGGGAATAAGTTTACTGAGTATACCAGGTAAAGTGTATGGCAGGGTTATTATTGAAAGAATTAGAGGTAAGACAGAGAGTAGGATTGCAGATGAGCAAGGAGGCTTTAAATGGGTAGGGGATGTGAGATCAAGTGTTTACAGTGAAGCATATATGTGAACAGTATTTAGATAAAGGTAGAGAAGTTTTTATTGCATTTATGGATTTAGAAAAGGCCTATGATAGAGTGGATAGGGGAGCAATGTGGCAAATGTTGCAAGTGTATGGAATAGGTAGTAAGTTACTGAAGGCTGTAAAGAGTTTTTATGAGGATAGTGAGGCTCAGGTTAGGGTGTGTAGGAGAGAGGAGATTACTTACCGGTAAAAGTAGGTCTTAGACAGGGATGTGTGATGTCACCATGGTTGTTTAATATATTTATAGATGGGGTTGTAAAAGAAGTAAATGCTAGGTGTTGGGGAGAGGGGTGGGATTAAATTTTGGAGAATTAAATGCAAAATGGGAGTTGACACAGCTACTTTTTGCTGATGATACTGTGCTTATGGGAGATTCTAAAGAAAAGTTGCAAAGGTTAGTGGACGAGTTTGGGAGAGTGTGTAAAGGTAGAAAGTTGAAAGTGAACATAGATAAGAGTAAGGTGATGAGGGTATCAAACGATTTAAATAAAGAAAAATTGGATATCACATTGGAGAGAGGGATTATGGAAGAAGTAAATGTTTTCAGATATTTGGGAGTTGATGTGTCAGCGTATGGATTTATGAAGGATGAGGTTAACCATAGAATTGATGAAGGAAAAAAGGTGAGTGGTGCATTGAGGTATCTGTGGAGACAAAAACGTTATCCATGGAGGCAAAGAAGGGAATGTACGAAAGTATAGTGGTACCAACACTCTTATATGGGTGTGAAGCATGGGTTGCAAATGCTGCAGCGAGGAGGAGGCTGGAGGCAGTGGAGATGTCCTGTCTAAGGGCAATGTGTGTGTAAATATTATGCAGAAAATTCGGAATGTGGAAATTAGGAGAAGGTGTGGAGTTACTAAAAGTATTTGTCAGAGGGCTGAAGAGGGGTTGTTGAGGTGGTTTGGTCATTTAGAGAGAATGGATCAAAGTAGAATGACTTGGAGAGCGTATAAATCTGTAGGGAAGGAAGGCGGGGTAGGGGTCGTCCTAGAAAAGGTTGGAGGGGAAAGGGGTAAAGGAGGTATTGTGGGCGAGGGGCTTGGACTGCCAGCAAGCATGTGTGAGCGTGTTAGATAGGAGTGAATGGAGACGAATGGTTTTGGGACATGACGATCTGTTGGAGTGTGAGCAGGGTAACATTGTGTGAAGGGATTCAGGAAACCAGTTAATTGATTTAGTTGGACTTGAGTCCTGGAAATGGGAAGTACAATGCCTGCACTTTAAAGAAGGGTCTGAGATAGTGACAGCTGGGAGGGACTTTTCTCAGCTGTCGTATCTGAGCTCCTCTGCAAAGACAGTGATTATGTATGAGTGTGGTGAAAGTGTTGAATGATGATGAAAGTTTTTTCTTTTTGGGGATTTTCTTCTTTTGGGTCACCCTGCCTCGGTGGGAGACGGCCGACTTGTTGAAAAAAAAAAAAATATATATATATATATATAGGATGGGGTCCACCTCTAGTGTCAATTGTGGGACCCATTGCCTCGGAGAAGTGGATAAAAAGACTTCAAGGAAGAAATTTGTGGAAATTTTGTCACGTTAAATACTAATATTTCCACTTTTAAAAGTGTTTTAATCTTTAATCTCTGATACATGTAACGTACAGGATAGTACCCAGTAAGCCGAGTCTGTGTAAGTGTAAAGTGTTGATTAACTAATATATTTTAAAACCTTGGAATTGTTGCATTGCACGTGGTAACTCAAGAATGGTTTTTATGAATGACAACATTCATGTGTCGTACTTAGAGGACGAATTGGTATTATAGTGACCTTTGTGTCCTCTAATTTTTTAATTTCGTTAATATTAAATATTAGCAGCAAATTTAAATAATTATTACTGTTTTAAAATCTATGTTCTGTTACTCTCATCGAAGAATTAATTTGCTTGAGTGCCATTAACCAGCTTACGAAAAAACTTATTATTTTTTTAAATCCATTGACAGTTGGTATTTTTTTAAGTCACAGTTATACGGGAATCACCCGGCAGGTAACTGCCAGTGACTGTCTTATATTACAGTTTTAACATGTCAGCCCGTCCTCTTAATAACCGTCATTATTTAACAGTCACTGTGACAGTTAAAACGGGTGACTGTTCACTTGTAATCTAACCTATCGTACCTTAACCTAAATAATGTAAATCAATCTGCTGAATATAAAGATAACTGGAAATTACTAAGTGACGAATTCACTGAGGACTCGTCCGTGACAGTGACATATTGACTGTTTATAAACAGTAGGAATTCTGACCGTTTTCTATAGATGATGTGTTGCACACGTATACATGTAGACTCTTGAAGAAACAGAAGAATGAATGGGGATTCGAATATTTCATAGTGAGGCAATTCCTCACAACACCACCAACCATCACCGTCAACCATCTCACTGTGTCCAGTTCTCAGAGATCCACAAATCATTTCTCAGTGTGTCGTGTTCTCCCAGCACTACCAACAACCTCCCAGTGTGTCTTGTTCTCCCAGCACTACCAACAACCTCCCAGTGTGTCTTGTTCTCCCAGCACTACCAACAACCTCCCAGTGTGTCTTGTTCTCCCAGCACTACCATCCACCTCCCAGTGTGTCTTGTTCTCCCAGCACTACCAACAACCTCCCAGTGTGTCTTGTTCTCCCAGCACTACCATCCACCTCCCAGTGTGTCTTGTTCTCCCAGCACTACCATCCACCTCCCAGTGTGTCGTGGGACGGCAGCAGGAGACGAGCATCAGCGTTGGGGTAATTACTTAGGCCGTATCTGACAAGAACATTGACAGAAAATATTTTTATGGTTCTAATGTACTGGAAGACCTCAACAAATGATCTTTTTTTCCCATTTAAAGTCGTCCCTGACCCCTCACTTCCACCGGTACATCAAGTTATCGTATTTTATCTCCAGAGAAGGACGAGGTTGATGCCTTCAGTCTCTGAATTACGGTGTGTTACAGTGAAGGCTGCTGCTGTGTCGCACAATTTACCTCGTCGTATCGAGAACTATTATTCTCGCTCACACGACAAGAACATACTTTGCAGTCCAACGTATGTTTACTGCGATCTTTACCTTCCATCCCCGGGGGGTTTCTGTGAGTTGTGAGAGTGACCACACTGTCTGGGAAGGCCGGGGAAGCCAATTCCACTAGTGGGACTGGCTCCTACACATAAAATTTTCTCTAAACGCGCGCACACGCACGCACACACACACTCACACACACATACTTTCGTCTCAGTACCGCACAAGCTAGATTAGCAGGCAGGTATAGCAGGGAAGGCACTACAGTGTATCAGTAAATGCTTTAACGGGGAGAAAACAACGAATGAGTGTTCGAGGCGTGGCGTCAGAATGGGTTCATATAGAGAGTGGGGTTCCAAAATGATCAATACTACGAACGGTACTATTGTTTTGAATCCTTGAACGACATAATGGAAGGGATAGATTCAGAAGTATCCTTGTTCGTGGATAATTGAGACTAATGAGTTGAATACAAGCAACCGAGGACCAGGAAAAACTTCAAATAGACCTGGAAAGGCTGCAGGTATGATCTGACAGGTGGATGACTGGTATGATCTGACAGGTGGATGACTGGTATGATCTGACAGGTGGATGACAGGTATGATCTGACAGGTGGATGATAGAATTCAACCTCAGCAAGTTCAAAAATATAAAGATTGGAGATGGGCAAAGATGACAGGTGGAGTACAGGGACGGGGGAGACAAAGGTCGGGACAATTGTACCGAGAACATCACCTGAGCCAAATCTTTCTTCTTCCAACAAACCGGAAGTATCCCACTGAGGCGGGGTGACCCAAAAAAAAAGTTTCTCTTTTTAACTTTAGTAATGTATACAGGAGAAGGGGTTACTAGCCCCTTGCTCCCGGCATTTTAGTCTCCTCTTACAACATGCATGGCTTACAGAGGAAGAATTCTGTTCCACTTCCCCACGGAGATAGGAGGAAATAAACAAGAACAAGAACTAATAAGAAAATAGAAGAAAACCCAGAGGGGTGTGTATATATATGCTTGTACATGAATGTGTAGTGTGACCTAAGTGTAAGTAGAAGTAGCAAGATGTACCTGAAATCTTGCATGTGTATGAGACAAAAGAAAGACACCAGCAATCCTACCATCATGTAAAACAAGTACAGACTTTCGTTTTACACTCACTTGGCAGGACGGTAGTACCTCCCTGGGCGGTTGCTGTCTACCAGCCTACTACCACAGGACGGTAGTACCTCCCTGGGTGGTTGCTGTCTACCAACCTACTACCACAGGACGGTAGTACCTCCCTGTGTGGTTGCTGTCTACCAACCTACTACCACAGGACGGTAGTACCTCCCTGGGTGGTTGCTGTCTACCAACCTACTACCACAGGACGGTAGTACCTCCCTGGGTGGTTGCTGACTACCAACCTACTACCTACCTGAGCCAAATATCAACTGAATTACTGCTGCAGTAAACACCTGTATGGCAAATGGCAAATCTAAAGTTATCTTTTCAAAACTGCAGCACAGAGTTGCTCAAGACACTGGAAGCGGCGTATGTCAGTCTCATATTGAACTATGCAGCTATAGTATGTAACCCACACTTGATCAAGCATGTCAAGAAACTGGAGAAAGTGGAGAGGTTTGCAACAAGACAAGGCTCAGAGTTAATGGACATGTGTTTTTAGAGAAGGTTAAGAGAGCTAAACTTGACAGCATTAGGAGGACTACGGGGCGATCTCAGCATAACATTCAAAATACTGAGAGGAATTGATAAGACGGACTGTGACAGATTGTTTGAAAGGCGAAGAGGTGGAAACACTTCAACTGTCTTCTGTTTATTGCTCACCTCTGTACTCGACTGAGGAACCCAAAAAAAATGATGCAGTGCTACGATTTGTTTCTTTGTCTGTGTTATATGAGAACGAGGAAGAATTAAGGTGAGTAATGAGTCTCGTGTAACCAATTCTTTCTTAACAGGTTCCTGTGATACACTATGTTGATTATTACTTGGTGATTGTGATACACTGTGTTGATTATTACTTGGTGATTGTGATACACTGTGTTGACTATTACTTGGTGATTGTGATAGAGTGAAAAAATGAAGCTCCATCTGTGTAGACACAGATGGTGGCAGCCACAGATGGGGCAGCAGGTGTGGTAGTGTAAATGAATGGTTCAGAGAACCGACAAGTTGATAAATTAGACCCATGCGCAACACTTGGGTATCTTTAATTGAGGAAACGTTTCGCCACACAGTGGCTTCATCAGTCCATATAAAGGAGAATGGTGAAGAACAGGAGTTTGAGGTAATCAGTCCCAGGTGTGGTAGTGTAATACAATAATCAGGAAGTAATAGCTTAACATGACAAGCCAGATGCTGGCATTATAGGTATGGATGACATTTTAAGACAGGTGTTTGGTGACAGTTTGACAAACAGGTGGCAATACAAGATAAACAGGTGGTGGCAGTGTGAGGTAAACATGGGGGTGACACTATAAGATAACAAGCAGTTGGGGAGCAGTTTAGGTTAAAAGAAAAATTGAGGGCAATATAACATGCAGGTGGTGGCAGTATAGCAACTGGTAGATGATGAATATTTTAGCTTCCAAGAACACACACACACACACACACGCACACGCACACGCGCGCACACACACACACAAACACACAGTAAAGAGGCGGGGCCAGGAGCTAAGTCTCGACCCCTGCAACCACAATTAGGTGAGTAGGTGAGTACATACACACACATACACTCATATACAACAGGCCTAGTGTATAATCGACATGAGCCTAGGACAAAATGGTAACTAACACGCACACACACACACATTCTCTCTCTCTCTCTCTCTCTCTCTCTCTCTCTCTGTGTGATTCACCATCGGTGTGTTGACTCATCCTGCATCACTGATCACCAGGCCAGAGAAGTGCCAACACACTACCTAAAAGAAATATCTCAACTTAACAGATATAAAAAAGAAAGATTTTTTTTTACGACCAGAGTTGTTAAGACGGTGGGAGGAACAGGAGCAAGGGAAAGAGGGGTAGCGACAAAAGGGGAGCGATGCGGAAGAGGGGAAGGAAAAGTGTAGTGGGAGGAGGGAGTGAGGGGATGTGGGAGGGGCCTGGGACGCCAAGAGGAGGAAGAGGCAGAGCAAATATTGAATTACCATGATAGAATTGACTCTTGTTTACATTGTCAGCAGCGGTGGCGCTGATAACTAACTAGAATACTGAAAGTAAGGATTGTATTGTGACCTTGTGAGCGTCACACACAGGTGTGACGTTCACTGTTACGGTCTCATGGTTAATTATGTTGGGTGTTACTCTCATAATTGCGTTGTGGTGTTACCGTCACACTGGTGTGCTATGTTGCCTGTTACTGTCACACTTGTGTTCTATGCTGCCTGTTACTGTCACACTTGTGTTCTATGCTGCCTGTTACCGTCACACTGGTGTTCTATGTTGCCTGTTACCGTCACACTTGTGTGCTATGCTGCCTGTTACTGTCACACTGGTGTGCTATGTTGCCTGTTACCGTCACACTGGTGTTCTATGCTGCATGTTACCGCCACATTGGTGTGCTATGCTGCCTGTTACCGTCACACTGGTGTGCTAGGCTACCTGTTACCGTCACATTGGTGTGCTATGCTGCCTGCCACCGTCACATTGGTGTGCTATGCTGCATGTTACCGTCACACTGGTGTGCTAGGCTACCTGTTACCGTCACATTGGTGTGCTATGCTGCCTGCCACCGTCACACTGATGTGCTATGCTGCTTGTTACTGTCAATGTTACGTCACAATTGTTTCATAGTGTTACCGTCACAGTGTTGAGTCATGCAGGTGCTATCCGTCACACTCGTGTGTGTTATACTGTTTCCAGCACACTGTTGTACTCGTATATACTCACCTATTTATAGTTGCAGGGAGTTGAACCTTAGCTCCTGGCCCAGCCAGCCTTATCCTACGTACTCTTAAAACTATGTATAAAACAATGCTTCCACCTTTTTCAGGTGTGTGTTCCTTGCTGGTGATACATGCTCCTTCAGGTGTGTGTTCCTTGCTGGTGATACATGCTCCTTCAGGTTTGTGTTCCTTGCTGGTGATACATGCTCCTTCAGGTGTGGGTTCCTTGCTGGTGATACATGCTCCTTCAGGTGTGGGTTCCTTGCTGGTGATACATGCTCCTTCAGGTGTGGGTTCCTTGCTGGTGATACATGCTCCTTCAGGTGTGGTTCCTTGCTGGTGATACATGCTCCTTCAGGTGTGTGTTCCTTGCTGGTGATACATGCCCTTCAGGTGTGTGTTCCTTGCTGGTGATACATGCTCCTTCAGGTGTGTGTTCCTTGCTGGTGATACATGCTCCTTCAGGTGTGTGTTCCTTGCTGGTGATACATGCTCCTTCAGGTGTGTGTTCCTTGCTGGTGATACATGCTCCTTCAGGTGTGTGTTCCTTGCTGGTGATACATGCTCCTTCAGGTATGTGTTCCTTGCTAGTGATACATGCTCCTTCAGGTATGTGTTCCTTGCTGGTGATACATGCTCCTTCAGGTGTGGGTTCCGTGCTGGTGATACATGCTCCTTCAGGTGTGTGTTCCTTGCTGGTGATACATGCTCCTTCAGGTGTGGGTTCCTTGCTGGTGATACATGCTCCTTCAGGTGTGGGTTCCTTGCTGGTGATACATGCTCCTTCAGGTGTGTTCCTTGCTGGTGATACATGCTCCTTCAGGTGTGTGTTCCTTGCTGGTGATACATGCTCCTTCAGGTGTGGGTTCCTTGCTGGTGATACATGCTCCTTCAGGTGTGTGTTCCTTGCTGGTGATACATGCTCCTTCAGGTGTGTGTTCCTTGCTGGTGATACATGCTCCTTCAGGTATGTTTTCCTTGCTGGTGATACATGCTCCTTCAGGTGTGTGTTCCTTGCTGGTGAAACATGCTCCTTCAGGTATGTGTTCCTTGCTGGTGATACATGCTCCTTCAGGTGTGGGTTCCTTGCTGGTGATACATGCTCCTTCAGGTGTGGTTCCTTGCTGGTGATACATGCTCCTTCAGGTGTGGTTCCTTGTGTGATACATGCACCTTCAGGTGTTCTTGCTGGTGATACATGCTCCTTCAGGTGTGTGTTCTGCTGGTGATACATGCTCCTTCAGTAGGTCCACTGGTGATACATGCTCTTTCAGGTGTGGGTTCCTTGCTGGTGATACATGCTCCTTCAGGTGTGTGTTCCTGCTGGTGAACATGCCCTTCAGGTGTGGGTTCCTTGCTGGTGATACATGCTCCTTTCAGGTGTGGGTTCCTGCTGGTGATACATGCTCCTTCAGTATGGTTCCTTGCTGGTGATACATGCTCTTTCAGGTGTGGTTCTTGCTGGTGATACATGCTCCTTCAGGTGTGGTTCCTTGCTGGTGATACATGCCCTTCAGGTGTGTGTTCCTTGCTGGTGATACATGCTCCTTCAGGTAGTGTCCTTGTCTGGTGATCTATGCTCCTCAGGTGTGTGTTCTGTTAGCTGGTGATACATGCTCCTTCTAGTGTGTTTTTGCGGATGATACATGCTCCTTCAGGTGTGTGTCTCTTAGCTAGTGATACATGCTCCTTCAGGTGTGTGTTCCTTGCTGGTGATACATGCTCCTTCAGGTGTGTGTTCCTTGCTGGTGATACATGCTCCTTCAGGTTGTGTTCCTTGCTGGTGATACATGCTCCTTCAGGTGTGTGGTTCCTTGCTGGTGATACATGCTCCTTCAGGTGTGGGTTCCTTGCTGGTGATACATGCTCCTTCAGGTGTGGGTTCCTTGCTGGTGATACATGCACCTTCAGGTGTGGGTTCCTTGCTGGTGATACATGCACCTTCAGGTGTGGGTTCCTTGCTGGTGATACATGCTCCTTCAGGTATGTGTTCCTTGCTGGTGATACATGCTCCTTCAGGTATGGTTCTTGCTGGTGATACATGCTCCTTCAGGTATGTGTTCCTTGCTGGTGATACATGCTCCTTCAGGTGTGTGTTCCTTGCTGGTGATACATGCTCCTTCAGGTGTGTTCCTGGTGTATCCTTCAGGTGTGTCTGGTGATACATGCTCCTTCAGGTGTGGGTTCCTTGCTGGTGATACATGCTCCTTCAGGTGTGGGTTCCTTGCTGGTGATACATGCTCCTTCAGGTGTGGGTTCCTTGCTGGTGATACATGCTCCTTCAGGTGTGTGTTCCTTGCTGGTGATACATGCTCCTTCAGGTATGTGTTCCTTGCTGGTGATACATGCTCCTTCAGGTGTGTGTTCCTTGCTGGTGATACATGCTCCTTCAGGTATGTGTTCCTTGCTGGTGATACATGCTCCTTCAGGTATGTGTTCCTTGCTGGTGATACATGCTCCTTCAGGTATGTGTTCCTTGCTGGTGATACATGCTCCTTCAGGTATGTGTTCCTTGCTGGTGATACATGCTCCTTCAGGTATGTGTTCCTTGCTGGTGATACATGCTCCTTCAGGTATGTGTTCCTTGCTGGTGATACATGCTCCTTCAGGTATGTGTTCCTTGCTGGTGATACATGCTCCTTCAGGTATGTGTTCCTTGCTGGTGATACATGCTCCTTCAGGTATGTGTTCCTTGCTGGTGATACATGCTCCTTCAGGTATGTGTTCCTTGCTGGTGATACATGCTCCTTCAGGTATGTGTTCCTTGCTGGTGATACATGCTCCTTCAGGTATGTGTTCCTTGCTGGTGATACATGCTCCTTCAGGTGTGGGTTCCTTGCTGGTGATACATGCTTCAAGACGAACCTGACGAATGCTGTTTAGGTTGCCAGAGGAGCGTTGGCTGCAGAGGCTGTGTTTGATGCGAGCCTCCGGTGATGGGCCTAGTGCCAAGCACTTGCAGTTATCAAGTCCTACCTAACTAATAGAAAGCAATACGTCTCTGTTAAGGACGCAAACTCTTCAACAAGACCCCTGGACACTGGTGTACCACAGGGAAGCGTATCACAACTCTCTGCTGACGACACGACTTTTGTCATCTCCCACCCAGATGCAGCCTCACTCAACACTATTGTTAACGAAGATCTCGTAAAAATAGCAACCTGGATGACAGTCAATAAACTTACACTTGATACAGACAAAACTTTTTACATTATGTTTGGAAGTTGAGTAAGTGAGGTCCAACTAAACATTATGCTCAACAACCTCATTATTGCTAAACATAAAGAGGGAAAATTCCTGGGTCAGCACCTTGACAGCAACCTGAAATTCGACACCCATATCCAACACATAACAACAAAAAGTCTCTAAAACAGTTGGTATCCTCTCAAAGATACGTTACTATGTACCACAAACAGCACTATTTACACTATACTTTCACTGATCTACCTCACCTATGCTATTTGTGCCTGGGGATCCACAATGAAAAATCACCTAAAACCAATAATAACCCAACAAAAACATGCAGTGCGAATGATCACACAATCCACTGCTAGACAACACCCCCTTCCCCCCCCCCAATCTTCAAAGACCTAAACCTACTCACTATACAAAACATTCACTCGCACTATTGTGCAACCTATATTTACAGAACAATCAATTCTAATATAAATCCCGACCTGAAGTGCTTTCTTGACAGTTACAATAGGACTCGTATACACAACACTAGGCATAAAAACCTCTATGACAGTGGTTCTTAACCTTGTTGGAGGTACTGAACCCCGCAAGTTTCATACGTGTATTCACCAAACTCTTCGTAATTGGAAAAATGAAATATGATTTCTTTAAAACTGCAAATCAATTTGACTTTTGCTGTTGCCTTTCAGAGACAAGTTCAGAAATGAGCGGCTTCACCTTAGCAAGTGCCACTCTCACCTTGGCAAGTGCCACTCTCACCTTGGCAAGTGCCACTCTCACCTTGGCAGGTGCCACTCTCACCTTGGCAAGTGCTATTCTCATAATATTTTCGCAACAAAGTCTGTTCCTTTTCTTCGTGTTGATGTCTACCATCCTGGAAAAGGATTGCTGGCAAAGATACGTTGTAACAAAGGGCGTGAGTGTCTCAAGGGCTTTCTTAGCAATAAGAGGCTACGCTACGATTTGGTAACACCAAAACGTTGAGAGCGTTGTTCTGAAGAGTTGCTGTTGAACCTGACTCTGCTGTAGCACAATGATTTTGTCGAGGTATTCATCATAGACATCTGGTGTGGCAACAGTGAACGTGAACGGCTGTCTCACCCATGCTGGATGCGACTCTCTGGTGGGGAAGTATCCGTCGAGAGACTTTGCCAGCTCATCTATGTGCATGGGAATTGCTTGCTTCAGTTCCCCGGGTACAGAAATGTCTCCGATTCCAGACACAGTCGTCGGTCTTACTTACACAGTCGTCCAGAAGGATAAAGTCTGCGAAGTTATCATTCTCTACTCGTCGTTTCCATAACTGTAGTTTTTTTTGAAAAGCCTTCAGGTTTTCTTCCGCTTCGATGATGTTGACTCCTTCGCCCAGCATCTGTCGATTGAGATGATTGAGAGCATCGAAGATATCGGCCATGTACGCCAAAATAAGAATGAACTCAGAATTGTCGAAGCAATCTGCATGACAATGTTGGTGCTCTCGCAAAAACAGGGCTAATTCCACACGCAAGACAAAAACACGATTTATCACCTTTCCCCGGGATCACCACCGAAAGTTAGAATGGTACAGAAGTACCTCGAATTCAGAGCCCATTTCATTACACAGCTCTTTGAAGATGCGGTGCTTCATAGCATTATGTCGCACGTAGTTCACACATTCCACTACAATTTCCAATACTTCTGCCAGTTTTGGAGGCAAGGTTTTTGTTGCCAACGCAGCCTGTGCGTAACACAGTGCGTAACGCAGTGCGTAACACAGTGCGTAACACAGTGCGTAACAATGATGTGTGGAACATCGGCTTTCACCAGCGCTCCAAAGCCAGAGTTTCGTCCTGGCTTTGGACTGGAGTTCCGTCAGAACAAACTGCAGAAACAACATTCCCCGAAAGATCATTGTTTCTGAAGAAGTCATCCACAAGTTTCTTCACGTCGGCTGCCATGGTTGTTGTTGTGAGAGGCTTACAAAATAAAAAAACTTCCTTCATCACTTGGTCTTTCACAGAGCACACGAATACAACAAGCTGCTTAGACCGGAAACGTCGGTGGTCTCGTCGAGTTGGAGGCTGAATCTCACTGGTCTTGAAATCAGATCTGCAACTACTTGAGCCAAGGTCTCATCGCTCATGTCTATTCTGCTGCTGATGGTGTCATTTGAAAGAGGAATTCGGTATAACTTATATTCAGCAGCTTTTCCCACCATGATTTCCGCCATCTTCAACGCTGCAGGTTTTACGAGTGTTTCACCAGTTTTGTGTGGTTTGCCCAGCTTTGCGATCAGGTACGCAACTTCGTACGATGCTGTGAGGATCGGTTCGTATTGTACGTATTCGTCCGACCACTTTCTTTTTTTGCTCGACATAGTATGAAGCGATTGAAAGATTAGGGAAGAAATCACAAATGACGTACAATCACGAGTCTCAAGTCGACTACTGAGCGCACACACACTGTGTGTGTGTGTGTGTGTGTGTGTGTGTGTGTGTTTGACCTCCACCGAACCTCTGAGACTGAATCACCGAACCCCTGGGGTTGGATCGAACCCAGGTTAAGAACCACTGCTCTATGACATTCCCAATGTTAGGCTAAATCTTTTCTAAAACTCAATGTACATAAAAGTGCCCAAAATCTGGAACTCTGCCAGAAATCTCCAGAACCACTTGCTCAGCTAGCATTTTTAAAACCACAGTTACAAAAACATTTATAATCAATATATACCTACTCTCAATATCTGTATTTATCTCAAATGTTAATCACTCCATTGTGTCCACTTCATGTAAATAATCAAAATTGTAATTCTTCTCTACAAAACTTATTAAAGCCATAAAGCACAACCTAATGTAATATTCAATTCTCTTGTACTCATTGTAACTCATCTAATAACCATATGTACTGTTATTGCCTTATAAATCTTAAGTTAGTTTTGAGTTTGCCCGAAATAATCTGCATATAAAGGGGCTTTTGGCATGTATACCCAACTATTATATTCCTTTGTACAAACATGTGTCATGTCGAAATACATTATTATTATTATTATTATTATTATTGAATTAAAGTTATCTTGCCTTGCCTTGGATCGAATCCCGCAGCCTCTCAGTCCCAAGGCGCTGTCTGAGCTCTACGGGTTTAGCGCTCCCCAACTAATAAAGTCAAGGAAACAAATACTTTATTAACGCTGGAAGTAATGCAGAGAAGACACTAGGTAAAGTGCCAGCTCTTCATAGAGCTTAACGTTGCTACAATGTAAGCTCTATGTACAGAATTTACCACAGTGAAAATTGAACATAGAAGCTTCACACCGAGCCAAACGTTATCACAAAAGCTCTCCACAGAGCCATATATTTTCAGAATAAAAGCTCCATACAGAGCCAAACAATTTCACAATAACAGCTCTCCACAGAGACATATATTTTAATATAAAAAGCTCCACACACAGCCAAGCGATATCACAATAAAAGCTCTACATAAAGCAGCGCTGCTATAAATCCATCATCGTCGCTCAATAAATAAAATTAATAATGAAAAATATATATCTGGTAATGAAGGGTATATTATTACCTCAGGGATCAAAATATTTTATTTAGAGAATATGTGGATGAAAAAGTTAAGCTTCCAGCTTAATAAGACCCAGCCAATAAGCATTTCCAGCAAGTTATTATTATTTTTTTTTTCGTAATGTGTGTTTTGTTGGTGTGTTCAGCTTAGCAGCTGCACTGTGTTCTTTTAATATGTTCTAGTGTTTTGATTATGTTATTCTGGGGTTCGGAATATAGATTGTGTTCTAGTGTTCACTTGTGTCATATGTTTTGGTGTTCTATTGCTCAACTGGAATTCAAATATATACCATTCATACAAATATATGCCATGAATAACCACTGTTTCCAAAGGGGTGGACCGGTAAGCCCGTGGAAGGCCTCGGTCAGACGACCAAAAGCTCCAGTGGCTGTACATGAATGGTATATAATACAGACAAGATGAAATAAAGACATGTGCAACATCTGGGTATCTTTATTGAAGACGTTTCGCCCACCAGTGGCTTTATCAATACAAATTCTAGGACATAATTTGAAGACACTATATACAGAAGACGAGGGACTGAATACCTCATCTTCTGTATATAATTCTACTCTCTTCAAATTATATCCTAGAATTTGTATTGATAAAGCCACTGGAGGGCGAAAAGTCTATAATAAAGATGTTGCACATGTGTGTTAATTTCATCCAGTGGCTGGTCATCATATAACCCGCGTCAGCAGAAGCAATAGGGTTGTAAAGACGATATAATCAGTCAGTCACCCTCGAAGACGTAGTGTTGAGGAGGTCAGTCCCTCAGACTAGAGGAGAGTTCTGCTCAATAGTCTGGAGCAGATAAGTTGCATCACACAGCACACACTAAAGAGAAGGCAGGGCTTTTTAACACGATAATCAAACTGAAATAAATACACGAAAGGAACGTTCTATTGTGTCATCCTCGAAAACGTAAAATTAATTTGGCGACATTCTTTACTGTTGATGGTCCACCCTCAAGCTGAAATGATGTCAATTTCCACACACATACACACACACACACACACACACACACACACACACACACACACACACACACACACACACACACACACCTTAGTAAGGAATCGATCAAGACACTGTACACCGTGTACGTCAGGCCCATACTGCAGAATGCAGCACCAGTTTGGAACCCACACCTGGTCAAGCACGTCAGGAAATTAGAGAAAGTGCAAAGGTTTGCGTCAAGGTTAGTCCCAGAGCTAAGGGGATTGTCCTACGAAGAAAGGTTAAGGGAAATCGGCCTGACGACACTGGAGGACAGGAGGGTTAGGGAAGACATGATAACGACATACAAAATACTGCGTGGAATTGACAAGGTGGATAGAGACAGGATGATCCAGAGAGGGGACACAGAAACAAGGGGTCACAATTGGAAGTTGAAGACTCAGATGAGTCAATGGGATGTTATGAAGTATTTCTTCAGCCATAGAGTTGTCAGGAAGTGGAATAGTCTAAAAAGTGATGTAGTGGAGGTAGGAACCATACATAGCTTTAAGATGAGGTATAATAAATCTCATGGAGCAGGGACAGAAAGGACCCAGTAGCGATCATTGAAGAGGTGGGGCCAGGAGCCGAGTCTCGATCCCTGAAACCACAATTAGGTGAGTGAGGCCAGGAGCTATGACTCGACCCCTGCAACCAAAACTAGGTGAGTACACAAGGGGAGAAAAAAGCGATTGAAAGCATCATGAAAGCAATAGGAGAAGATGACATGACCCAGCTGGCAAATTTTCTGAGAATAGGGGGGTTTGCAAGAGGAAGAATCCGGCCAATCAAAGTGATTTTCAAGGCAGAACTGACTCGAAACAGGATCCTGCAGGAGAAAGCAAGACTAAGAGATATGTCAGAGTACCGGAGGGTGTATCTCGACCGCGACAGAACATGAGAAGAAAGGCAGAAACTGAGAGGGTACACAAACAAAAGGAGGAAAGAGATGGACAGGAGAACCCAGACTCAGGAGGAAGCTCAAATACAATCACCTACAGATGTTCCCCAACCTGGACAACCCAAATGCAACCAAACAATCTAACCCAAAACACATATGCCATACCCAATGCTCCCACCCACCTCATTACAAACTCAACCTTCACACCAACCACCCATAGTTCCTCATCAGGTCTCCCACTTTCCCAACCTCAACGTGATCCCCCCAGACTACGGTTTTAGAAAAGAAGTTGAAGGTTTGGTATACAAATGCAGATGGTATAACAAATAAATGTGAGGAGTGGCATGAAAGAATAAAAGAGACATCCCCAGACATAATAGCACTCACAGAAACGAAACTCACCATGATGATAACAGATGCAATCTTTCCACCCGGATATCAAATCCTCAGGAAAGATAAAGGGAGCAGAGGGGGAGGAGGAGTTGCACTGCTCATTAAGAACCGGTGGGGATTTGAGGAAGTGGAAGGAATGGATGGAATGGGCGAAAGGGACTACATAGTAGGAACAATCCAGTCTGAGGGCCATAAGGTGGTAATTGCTGTAATGTACAACCCGCCAAAGAACTGCAGGAGGCCAAGAGAAGAATACAAGAGCAACAGAGCAATGGTAGACACACTAGCCGAGGTAGCCAGAAGAGCCCACATGGGGAGAGCAAAGTTACTAGTTATGGGTGATTGGGAAAACCTGGAGCCCCATGGGGGTCCTGAAT